>JAJLTX010000116.1:0-24216 GCA_030568365.1 Myxozyma kluyveri
GTTGTTGTTGTTGTTGTTGTTGTTGTTGTTGTTGTTGTTGTTGTTGTTGTTGTTGCTGCTGCTGCTGCTGTTGTTGTTGCTGCTGTTGTTTCTGATCTCTCTCACGTTTTCGTCTCCACTGCTCAACAAATCCAATCCGCATAAATTGTGCAGCACCGCTTGGCGGTTTCTCATCCATAATAAGCATAAGTTCCTCATATGCTGAGCTTTGATGAGGCAAATCTTCATGCAATGGTCTTCGTCGTTTCGATGTTTTGGATGGAATATGCGGTGTAGCAGTACTTGCCGACGGAACAACTGGTCCGTTTGCATTTGAACTTGTGACTGAAGAAGCAGAGGATGGAACTGGAACAACAGCATTATTTGTAGTTGCTGCAGTTGCCGCAGCAGCTTCTGCAAATACCACGGGATTAGGCGCATGCAGTAGACCATATTCGTCGCTAACTGCAACCATTTCGTTTAATGGCTCAGACAGGCCTGGAGGTAAGATAGTAGGTCCTGAATCCACAATTGGTGATGCCGTTACATCGACAGATAAATCAAGCCTTGGCATTGTCGTCGCTAAAATTTCCGACTCCAAAGCCAGTGCGAGATCATCTGTAAATTTGAGTCCAACTGACTCATTGATTGCAGTCAAATCATACCAAATCGACAACGGAGACGGCCGCAACAGAACACGATATGTTTTCGGCTCTGGCAGTGGTACTGATGCAGTAGTTGAGCTTGCAGATGTTGAATCAGCATTTTCCAATCCGCTCACACCATTTGAAGCTGTATCAAATGCCTCTTTACTGTTAGCTTCCGCGGCACGCTTGGCCTCCGCAGCAAGTGCAGCCTTTGTAGCTGGCTTTTTCGAATTTGCAGCTTTTCCAGAAGGTGTTGAATTTTGCGGAGTTCCATTCGCTGCCTTCTTCCCATTTATCGAACTATCACCAGCCGTATCTAAAGGTGTATCTTTTGTTTCTATCGCGGATGACAATACAACGGATGATAAGGATTCGGCAAATGAATTGATTCGTGCTGGGAGAGAGTTTGCGACTACTCCCTTGGATGCTTCTCTATGATCGTATACTTGTAGAATAATGCATCCTATAAAGAAGTTAGCATTCAGTAGCAGTGAATGACGGAAACGAAAAACATACCTTCGTAATATTTGACTCCATTTTCTCGAAATACTTCGATCGCCGCGGGTGGAATTTTTTCTTGCTCGACTAAATCTAGAAATCCCTAGTTACGCGTAATATTAGTAACAGTGATTTAATATTAAGCAGTTTCTTTAAATCATACTTTTATAGCTGGACTATTTTGTGGTATAATTGTATCCTTTAACAGAAGTTTGTTAGATATTGACTTCGTAGGAACAATATGTCGAATGTAGCGTACCTGGTTACCAAATCGGTAATGAGTAGGATGTATGTGAAATTCGATGCTTGGTGGGGAATCTTTATATTTTTCTAATATTTCTTCCGAAGTTTCAGCTATAATTACGTTAATAACTTAATTCTGTTTGACAATAATTCGTAAAATACTTACCAAATTTATAATCTGCCAATCTGATCTTCTTGTGGCTTGAAAAGAAATCGTCCACCGATGACGATGATGATTGTTTTCGCGACACAGTGTGAGACAACGATGACGGTCCTGGACCAGAAGTTCCATTACTCCCGTTAGCTCCACCAGTATGACTCCTTGATGCACCACCGCTTGGTTTTCGAGCTACTGGTGGACGAGATCCAGAAATTGATCCATTTGCTTGTTGCTGTTGTGGACCATTTTTCTGTGTAAGTTTAATTTTCTTGACATTACTACTTGAGCCACCAGTAGATGATCCCGATTTTGACGGCATTGCTGGTGACGGTGTAGCACTCGCTAATAAAATTGTATTTGTTGGAGTCGATGTAACTGATGGTGAATTTCCCGGTTGAGAAAACAATAACGTCTTATTTTCCTTATCTATTGAATTCGGCGTAGGAAAACTTAAGATTCCTGAAGATTCAGCTCCAGTTGAAGTGATTCCAGATCCCGACAAAGTGCCACTGGGATGAGATCCTGGAGTATTTGAACTCGATGGCCTTGGAATAGTCTTTCCAGGAACTGATTTACCAGATACCGCGTAACCAGAACGTGATGGCGACGCGAAACCCGGTGGTCTGGTTTTCGATGCTTTGGATGCCATGGTTCAGACTGGAAAGCGTGTAAAGTAATCGTAATGGAGATAAATATACACTGCTTAAGCTCAAATCTGAGAAAGGAAAGATGAAAACAGCTCCAGTCCGTATTGAGATCAGGTCCCAATTAAAACAACTCACGGAGCTTTTCGCCCACGGGCGATCAAAAATTGATGCGCGAGCCTCCTTCCTTCTATTCTTTTGTTGTGTATTGGTAGCTTTGAACACAACAAAATCAAAGATGAATCAAATTGTAATCGACTGTATCGCGAAAGCTGTATCTATGTTATCAAACTCAATAATATCAAAGTGTGAATCCAGCTCTTGATATTGGAACGTGAACTCCCAGCCCTAAACCGCATTGCTTTTTTGCCTCCGCATTCAAGCTACAATATACTGTAGTGTATACTGCATGTAGTTAAATTAACCTTAAATAAAACTTGTGATTCTCCAAGTGCTTTTGTTAATGACTCTATGATTCTAATATATCTACATGTATCTATTTCACAAAATTTATCTATCATCTCTAAGCAATAGATGCGAGTAATTCCTCCGCTTCTTGCAACATGGGAATACTGCTAGCGGCTCCATGCCGTTGGACTGCCAAACATCCCGCAGCAGCTCCACGTTTAACCGCATCGGTAGTTTCTAATCCACTTGCAACAGCACCTACAAACGCTCCTAAGAAACTATCTCCTGCTCCTGTTGTGTCTACAACTGGATTTTCCGGCTTGATTGCTGGTACGACGACGCAAGTTTTCTGTACTGGATCAGTGTAAATTGACCCATATCCTCCAAATGTGACGACAAGTGTGCCCTTGATTCCACGTGTTTCATGTAATCCAAGAATTTGCTTGTGAAGATCTGGGTTTGATAAATCGCTAGGACTGGCGACTTTTTGCTTCGATTTATCGAGTAGTTCCGCAAATTCAGACTCATTGACTACCAAATATGAAACACTTGAAAACACCTCCTCCCACGAAAGCGCTTCACTATACATTGGCGATGGATTATAGGCAACTTGAATTCCATTTTCAATTGCTAAATCAAGCAATTTCCGTACGACAGGTAATGGTAATTCATTTTGGGAGATGAGAAAGTCGGTAAATTTGTTGTCTTCAACCTTGAGCATATCGATGGTAACCTCGTCAACTGTAAACGTAGCATTCGCACCACCATGAACCAGGATTCTATTCTCGCCTGTTTCTTCAACCTGTTTGATGTTAGAGGTCGTTTCAAACGCGTTTTAAATTTCAGTTGCAAACTTACCAGAATCACGGCAACACCCGACTCGCCTTCAATCTGCTCGATCTTTGTAACATCAATACCTGCCTCTTCAAGTCCAGATTTCATTTCAGTTCCAAATCCATCAGATCCAACTCTACCAACCATATGTACATCAACTAATGCAGGAGAGCTTAGTCTGCGTGAAGCAAGTGCTTGATTGGCACCTTTTCCACCTCGGTGAGTTGAGAACGAATTAGAATGAATTGTTTCACCGCCATTGGGAATTCGGGGTGTATTTACCACGAGATCATAATTAAGTGATCCTGCTATGGTAATATGTTTTGTCATTGTAGATTTTCTGCTCTGTTGCGGAGCTTTAAAGGAATTGCTGCAGCAAAGGCAAACTTCCGGAAAAGATCTGTTACAGTTATTTGTGGGGCAAGCCGCTACGCTGCAATTTGGAGCTGGGACATAAAATCGTGATCCTGATATTTCAGTATTTGCGAAGATCAACCATCCAAATCATTTGGAGAAATCAAACACAGCTTAACAAACAATGTCACTGGAGCTACACGTATGGGGCCCTATGGCTCCATTGCCATCATTTGATGCAGATTGTCTTGCTGCAATGCTATATCTTGCTTTTGCACAGATGTCACACAGCGGAAAGAAATCATCTGTTTCCGTGATTGCGACATCAAATCCTCTTCTAAGTCCAGATCGTACGTTACAGTTATTTTTGCTCTTATACTACTTTAAGCTTTTTACTTATATTTGAATATACAGGTCGGCTGCCACTGTTACGGCTAGATGATAAAGTCGTAGCCAGTGGCATTGATGACGTCCATCGCTACCTCTCCCGTGAGCTTTCAATATCACCCAACAAATCTGCATCAAGTACTGCTTTATCAACCTATATTTCACATAATCTCGCTCCTCTATCATTGTATATTCAAAGAGTCCACTCTATTCATCTCAGTAAACGGCTTCGCCCTGGTCTTTCTGCATTATTAGCTTCCTCTTCAGTACTTGCACCAATAGCAGCTTCAACATTTCTCTTCTCAGATGCCAAACAACGAATCGCACATGTATATGAAATTGATGATCCTTCGAAAGTATCAAAGACGCCAACAGGATCAGAATTAGATGAAGAATCTCCAGCATTTACTTTACCAAGTTTTTCAATTTTTTCAGGACCAAGTGCATTATCATCTTCAGCAAATTCAGCTCGCGCAAGAGCTCAGCGCGCAGATGTCCCTCCTTCTCTTTTGGATAAACTATCTGTTGAAGCTGCTGGTGGATATTCTGACTTTTCAGCTGTAATGCGTATGCTAAGCTTTGCTTGTGCTGTGTATCCAGCGTTAGAGACCGCACTTAATGATAGCGAAGGTCCATATTTGTTTGGAAAACAGCCATCCGTTGCTGATGCATTTCTACTCTCTCACTTATGGGTTCAATGCATACCAGAGTATGAAGTACCATTCCTTAAGAATTTAGTTGATTCCAAGTTTCCAAAGATGAAGGTGTATATTTCAGAGCAAACATCTACAGTAGCATCATTAAGAAACGGTCATGATGTTGTCTACGCGCCGCCATCGGTTACTGACGAGCCGACAATACGGAATGTAGTTAAATTAGTCACAGGATTTTGATGCATGAAGATATGAACAATTATTTCACTATTATGTCAACCGTTAAATGATTATGTATATATGAGAATGTGACGTATGACTGAATGCTATACAATGAGGATTTGACTGCAGTACTAAATCTGCAATAAATGAAAGTGCACGTTAGTTAACCTTTGCGGTTCCATTAGCTTTAGGTAACGGTTCATCCCACCGCTTATCTTCGTCACCATCTGCCCATTGCCGTTCAACGTAACGTAATTCTTGTTTAACCCGTTCAACAGTGTCGTGGTCACCAGTATTTTTACCAATGTTATCGCTAATCTTGACCGCTGGCAAGCCTGCTGCGGAGGAAAGCTTGATGACAATGTTCAGAGGTGTTGATTTGTTGTGGGGCGGTGAGAGGCAGTAGAAATCATCTAAAGTAATTAGCAAATGAAAGATTGAAAAAAATGACAGGGAAACACATACTCGTAAAGAATGTACCAACACCAAACGAGGCCAGCATTCCAACCTTATCAGCAGCAGCCTTATATTCCTTGCACTTCTCAATATCCAAACTGTCACTAAATACAATAACCTTCTTCGACTTATCAATTCCTAATCTATCGTAAAATCCAGCCGCTCTTTCAAGGAAGACTAACGGGTCACCGGAATCTTGCCTTAGACCAGCATATATACTTGCCAAGCGAGGTGAGAATACCCGCAAAAACGCGTCAGTACCGAATGTATCAGTCAACGCAACACCAACATTTCCATCGCCCATAGTCGCCCGCCACTTCTCCATTGCAATTAAATTTGCGCTTCGATAGTTCTGCTCAACAGCAGCAATACCCATCATCCACTCATGTGCAACAGTTCCAATAGGAGGAACCCCAAATGTCCATGCAAAATACACATTTGACGTTCCGCGAAGACCAGCACCGGAAACGGCATTCGAACTGGATTGGTATTTAACGTCGCCAGCGACTAAACCACGCATGACAAGTTCCTGGGAATGGAAAGACCGGCGCCGACGAGTGCCGAACTCGGAGAACGCGCATCCGAATGAAAGAAGATCGAGTGCCTTCTCTTCAGCGCGTTCCTCTTGACCGGTATAATTCCAGTCTGAATCAACGAATTTGAAGTATGCCTCTGAAACAAGAGCAAGAATAGGAATCTCGTACAGAATAGTCTCTACCCAGAGACCCTTTATCTCGACAGTAAAATCGTGTGTCTCGTCGTTGAACGTTAAAACGACCTGTTCTTCAGGAACGAGCTGGAATGTTTCCAGGTAAGCCAGATACCGTTCAGGTAATTGCTTGACATTTCCTCGTAAATAAGCAAGTTCCTCCGGTGAAAAAGTAAGACCACCAAGTACTGTTCCAGAACTAAATTAGTAACTGTTTGGGACCAGAGTTACATATTCGTCGGAAACACGGAACTTACGGTTTATCTGTGTTTGAACCCACTCGAACGCCTCCCGGTTGAGTTTCTTCTCGTGTGTGCGGTTGTTAAGCGCATAAGTAACAACTATTGCATATCAAATTAGTACAGTAGACGCGTAAACCTCATCCAATAGACGCACCTGTGGTAGGATAGTGGTCCAGAACCGCAGCTTGCATTGTGAGCTTGTAGAGATCAGTGTCGAGCAGCGACAGAATCGCGCGCTCTTCTGTAGGAACAACCATGATGGTGATTCTCAGAGCTGTGCAATCTATTGATTCTCTGTAGAAGATGGAGATGGAGTGAGTCGCGGCTTATAGAACAATGAGCAGAACAAATATGACTGATTCTATGACGGAAGTGGCCATAGATACACAGCAATTCTCATCAATGGCCAAGACGTCACCCGACCCGAGTTCCCAAATACACTATACACGTACGATACTTGAGTGCTAACTTTACCCCGGTAAACCTCCGGTACAAAACCCAACACAGAGCAGTAATTTCCACACAGGCAATACTCTACGCGAATAAATCTACAGAAAAGAATATATAGATGATTATAACACTTGATTGTTCAAAAATACACAAGCTTTTAAATACAATGATGGAAAAATACAAAAGACATTACAAAACCTTAAGCCTTGGTAGAAGCAAGCAAGTCGCTGTACACATCCATGGGGGACTGTTCGAGCAGAGTCTCCTTCCACAGATTGGGCGTGAGGAAGCCGTAAGTGTTGCCAACAGCGACGAAGGTGGCCTTGAGGGTGTTCTCCAGTGTCCGGGTGGAACCGCTTGATGATGTGTAGGCATCCTCGATACCAGCGAGCTGGAGGAGACGCTTGACGGCGGGTGAAGCGACGACACCGGTACCACGGGGAGCAGGAATGAGCTGTTTAAGAGCAGTCAGTAACCAAATTCACAATTAATAGTCCAGTAAGCAATTTGCGCTCTTCAACCAACAAGGAAAACATACACGAACTGAGACGGAACCACACTTTCCGGTGGTCTTACCGGCGAGGGAGTGAGGTTGACCAAGGGAGGCACCCCAGTAACCACGACGAACAGGGATGACTGAGAGCTTGGCGATGATGATGGCGGCACGAATGGCGGTGGCAACTTCCTTAGCAGTCTTGATTCCGAGACCGACGTGACCGTCGCGGTCACCGATGACGACGATGGCCTTGAAACGGGTGCGTTGACCGGCACGGGTTTGCTTCTGGACGGGCTTGATCTTCATGACCTCGTCCTTGAGGCCGGGGAGGAACTCGTCGACGATCTGGTACTCCTTGATGGGGAGTGAGTGAAGGTAGATCTCCTCCATGGACTTGATCTTGCCGGCCTTGACGAGACGGCCGAGCTTGGTGACGGGGACCCAGGCGGCCTCCTCGTCCTTGCGACCTCCGCGGCGGGGTCCGCGACGGCCACGGCCACGACCGCGGTCACCGCCACGACCCCGTCCAAATCCACCTCTGGGAGCAGCGTCAGCCATTGTTGTGTATGTGTTGTTGTTGAAGGGGGAGAGGTTGTTGAAGGGTGAGCTGGGGAGACCAGAGTGTGAAGACGAGAACGCGAAGGAGCAGAGTAGACAGCCTACGCGCCAGACACGCTGCGGCGTCCCGGCCACGTTGAGCCGCGCGGGACTGCGAGACTCGCGGCCAGCGCGAACGAGCGCTGGGAGCGCTGCGAGAGCGAGCCGCACGGACTGGGGACTGCTCTTTTGGGTGGTGGAAGTAGGGTTTTGCAGCACGTGAGTAGCCCTAGCACTGATGTCGTATTCGGCTTTCTCGCTTAGCCCATCGCTCTTATCAAATCAGCACTTCTCCACGCCTCCATATAGAGAAAAGACCTACAACTGATTTGCGAAACCAAACGATAAAATCAAAACACGCTCCACTCAGAGTTGCATCTGTAGCTGTTTGTCTTTTGGCAATATTCTGCCGCCCAGTGTCTTAATTATAAGTTGTACAGTAAGCTCTGGGCACCCACCGCAGACGCTGACATCTCCAGGGTCTCTTGAGGGGAACGTGGCTGTAAATTCTCCGCTCAACTCCCAGCTCATCGCCAGCACCGAACACCATTACGAAATTTCAACCACCCCACAGTCCATAACTCCCATTATCGACATCCGAGTGCAGCTTAGATTCCCTGGCGGGTTTGCAAATTGCTGAGGATGAAGGACGTCGTCGTAGACGCGCCACCAAAGCGCATCTCCGCCGTCAAATTTGGTGTGCTCTCACCCCAAGAGATCGTGCAGCAGGCCGAGACTGAGGTCTCGACTCGCGATCTCTTTGATCTCGAGCATGGGCGTGCTCCTCTCGAACATGGCGCATTGGACAGGAGGATGGTAAGTGATTGAACAATGCACTTATATTTTATACGTGAGCGCTGACTTGTTGGTCCAGGGAATATCGAACAATGCAAGCGAATGCCAAACATGCCACGGCAAACTCGCGACTTGTCAGGGACATTTCGGCCATGTTCGCCTTGCGCTACCCGTATTCCACGTTGGTTACTTCAAAAACATCATAACAATCTTACAAAACATCTGCAAGGTATGTGAATACATCTTTTTATTTCCCAATATCTCTTATTAACAACTGCAGGAATGCGCATGCATTCTCCTCGACGATGCCACTCGCCAAAAGTTTCTCCGTGAATTGCGACGACCTAATATCGACAATCTTCGACGAATGCAAATTCTCAAACAAGTAAACGAACAATGTCGCAAACAACGCCGGTGTCTTAATTGTAATGCTGTCAATGGCGTCGTCAAAAAAGCTGGTCCGCTCAAGATCATTCACGACAAGTTTCGGTGGAGTGGAAAACAAATTGTTGGCGAAAAGATTGATTTTGAGAATTCATTCGCGTCGGCAAAACTGGCAATTGCGGATTTGGAAAAGTTTCAGAAGAAAGCAATGGATGATATGAACCCTCTTAAAGTTCTCAATCTATTTAAGCGTATCTTACCATCCGACTGCGAGCTGCTGGGGATGAATCCCGAGGAAGGTCGACCGGAGATGTTCCTATGGCAATATGTCCCTGCACCACCAGTTTGTATTCGCCCATCAGTTCAGCAAGATACTGCCAGTAACGAAGACGATCTCACAATCAAACTCACAGAGATTGTATGGACGAGCTCCATGATCCGCTCCGGACTTGACAAGGGTACTGCCATCGTCAACTTGATGGAAACTTGGGATTACCTTCAGTTGTGCGTGGCAATGTATATCAATAGTGACACTCCAGGAGCTTCAACTCCTGGCATGCCTGCTAAGCCAATTCGTGGCCTATGTCAACGTCTTAAAGGTAAACAAGGTCGTTTCCGTGGTAATTTGTCAGGAAAGCGTGTGGATTTCTCTGGCCGAACAGTCATTTCACCTGATCCAAATTTGAAAATCAATGAGGTTGCTGTACCAGATCGCGTTGCTAAAATTCTGACATATCCTGAAACTGTCAATCGATACAACAAGGAGAAGTTAAGGGAACGCATCATCAATGGCCCGGACGTACATCCTGGTGCTAATTACCTGGTCAAGAAGAGTGAAGAGGGCAAACGATTTTTGCGGTACGGTAATCGTGAGCAGATTGCTAAGAACCTTCAAGAAGGTGACATTGTTGAACGTCATCTTGATGACGGTGATATCGTTCTTTTCAATCGACAACCGTCACTTCACAGACTTAGTATCCTGTCACATTTCGTTAAAGTTCGTCCATGGCGTACATTCCGACTTAACGAGTGTGTATGTACACCATACAATGCTGATTTCGACGGTGACGAGATGAACTTGCATGTTCCACAGACTGAAGAAGCTCGAAGTGAGGCGATGAATCTTATGGGTGTGAAGAACAATTTGATTACTCCCCGAAATGGTGAGCCAATTATTGCCGCTACTCAAGATTTCATTACTGGTTCATTCTTGATTTCTCGAAAAGATGCGTTCTTCGATCGTGCACAATTTTGCCAACTGTGCTCCATGATGTCAGATGGTGATCTTCAAATTGACTTACCACCACCTACCATTATGAAGCCGGTCTATTTATGGACAGGAAAGCAGGTGTTTTCAACACTCATCAGGCCAAACCGCAAATCTAATATTTTAATCAATCTTGAATCCAAGAACAAGACATTCCAAGCGCCCGATGCTGGCTATTTACCTGATATGTCACCTAATGATGGATATCTTGTTATCAGAGGCAGTCAAGTTATGTGTGGTTCTATGGACAAGGCTACATTAGGTGATGGTAAAAAGACATCAGTATTCTACGTGATCCTTCGCGACTACGGCCCAGATGAAGCTATTGCAGCCATGAGCCGAATGGCAAAATTGTGTGCTAGATTTCTTGGTAACAAGGGATTCTCGATTGGTATTAATGACGTTACACCTGGTGCTATTCTTAACTCTAAGAAGGATGTGCTTGTTGAACAAGCATATGCAGCATGTGACGATTTGATCGAGAAATTCAAAAATGGCAAACTTGAAACAAAACCTGGATGTAACGTTGAAGAGACTTTGGAAATGGAGATATCAGGTATTTTATCAAAAGTGCGTGAAGAAGTTGGTGAAATTTGTATCCGCGAACTCGCAAAATCAAATGCTCCTCTTATCATGGCTACTTGTGGTTCAAAAGGTTCAACAATCAATGTATCTCAGATGGTTGCTTGTGTCGGTCAACAGATTATTTCCGGAAAACGTGTTCCTAATGGATTTCAAGATCGATCATTACCACATTTTCCTAAATATTCAAAGGAGCCATTATCAAAGGGTTTCGTCCGTGATTCATTTTACTCAGGACTTACACCTACAGAGTTTTTGTTCCATGCTATTTCTGGTCGTGAAGGTTTAGTTGATACTGCTGTCAAGACTGCTGAAACTGGTTACATGTCTAGACGACTTATGAAGTCTCTTGAGGATCTATCAATGCAGTATGACTCAACTGTACGAAATTCAAGTAATGGTATTGTTCAATTTCAATATGGTGGTGACAGACTTGATCCACTTGATATGGAAGGTGATGCTAAGCCAGTTAACTTTGTTCGTACATGGAGTCATGCGATGAATCTGACATTTGATCATAATAGTACACCATTAATGCCATATGAAATAATGCGGATAACAAATGAAATACTTTGTCCCCTTGAATCCAGTATTGCTCAGCCGGATGAGTTCCTTGAAACAAATCCTGATGGTTCAAAACAATCGCTTCTTGAATTCGTCGACGAATATGAATCTGAACGTGTCTTTTATGAAACAGTACGCGACTTTGTATTGTCAAAAGTTAAAACACTTGCAGCACTTCGACAAGGACGTGATTTACCTGCTCTGATTGAAGATGAAGATCATGATTCTGAGATGCTTGCACTTAGTGACATGACTGGTACAGGTCAAATTTCAGTTGATCAAGTGCTTAAAGTTAGTGACAAGATGATTCGTGAATTCCTGAAATACTGTCTTGTTAAATATGAAAGATCAAAAGTCGAACCTGGAACTGCTGTTGGTGCTATTGGTGCTCAATCAATTGGTGAACCTGGTACACAAATGACATTGAAAACATTCCATTTTGCTGGTGTTGCTTCAATGAATGTTACATTAGGTGTTCCACGTATCAAGGAGATTATTAATGCTTCAAAGACAATTAGTACACCAATTATTAGAGCAAATCTTGTTAATAGTTCAGATGAGCGTGCTGCTCGAGTTGTGAAAGGTAGAATTGAGAAAACTCATCTTGAAGATATCATTTTCTATATGGAGGATGTATATGAGGAAAATAGAGCATTTTTATCGGCAAGATTAGATCTCAAGACTATTGATAATCTGCAACTTGAAATCAGAATTGAAGATGTTGCGCGAGCAATTTGGCAAGCTCCAAAATTGAAAATCTCGTCTAAGGACGTGTCGATTGTCGGAAGAGACAGGATTAGGGTTTATGTTGATGAGATGAATGAAAGGGATAGACGGAAACTTAAGGATCCATCTGAATCGGGAATGTTTTATAGGTTACAACATTTACAACGAGCGTTGCCTAAGATTGTTGTTCATGGAGTTTCCTCGATTTCTCGTGCGGTTATTAATATCAATGATAAAGGACAAAAAGAATTATTAGCCGAAGGATATGGAATGCGAGAAGTTATGAACACAGATGGTGTTGTTGGTACCAAGACACGAACTAATCATGTACTTGAAATGAGGCAAACGCTTGGTATTGAAGCTGCTCGAACAAGTATTATTGATGAAATCGCTTTAACAATGTCGCAATATGGTATGAATATTGATCCAAGACATATTCAGTTACTTGGTGACGTTATGACCTATAAAGGAGATGTTTTGGGAATCACTAGATTTGGACTTGCTAAAATGAGAGACAGCGTTTTACAACTAGCTTCATTTGAAAAGACAACCGATCATTTGTTTGAAGCTGCATTCCATATGAAAACAGATTTGATCGAAGGTGTGAGTGAAAGTATTATTCTTGGACAACCAATGCGAGTCGGAACTGGTGCTTTCCAACTAATTCGAAAAACAACTCCAAAAGTTAATGATTCTTATGGTCCCAAACCGACTCTTTTTGAAGACTTTTGTGATGAACTTGATGCGACTATTGTATAGTTCATTTTCTTTTTTTTTATTTCTCAAATTTCTCGTTTATGTTTACAGAGTGGTATTTTGTGACGGCTAGTTAATTAGTATGTATTTTTACATTTATTTTTTGTGTATGGCATTTTTTATAGAGAGGCGTACGACGATTTAATTATAATATATTTGACATTTAAAAATACTTTAAAAAACTATGAATACATACATGCGCCAGCCATAACATGACAAGAAATACAAAAACTCGTCCTAACGTAACATACAGAAACATTGAAACAGCTCTCACTTCGCGGAAGTTTGAGCAATCACAATTTGCTTTAAATTATGAGAAACATTGTCAGCAACATAAACACCTCTTCGACTTGGTCTTAAAACATTAATCGGAGTCCAAGGTTTAACTTGAACGAAATCGGTTAAGATTGATGGGACACATAATCCGAGAGGTTCATTTAATACAGAAACAGCCGATTCCCAGCCATATTCATCAGCCATTTCCAATCCTTCTGGAGTCGATGAAATCATACAAATTGCAAAATATGCAGTTCCTTTGAGACTCCAAACTTGTGAATTTATTGCAATACCGATAACATATTTCATAATATCATCATATTGTTCATCTTCTAAAAACGGGACACCAAGTTTCATTGATCCAACATTTCCAACCGCCCATAAACATGCTTTTAATTTTAAAATAATTGAAGGATCTAAATCTTCCATGGCATGATTTCGAATATATTCACAAAACTCATGCATGTGATTCTTCTGTCGTAGAACTTTGCATCCTTCGTTTGTTCGCGCAAGCTCTCGGTAGAAATGTGGCGGTGATCGTACAACCCTATCTCTATCATCTGACTGACTCGCAGTTGTCGTTCCATTTGTTTCATCACTTCCCCAAAGAACTGAAAGTGATAACTCGCGCTCAACTATATGAACATAGGCATCATTTCCTGTAGTATACCATTCCTCAAGTTGTCGTTCCACATAGTTAACATTTGTCAAGAATCTGAATCCTTCGGAAGTTGATAAAAATCGCAGTAAAAGTGAACCTATAGGACCAGGGATATGTCCAAGATCAGGCAAACATTTGACTAGATAATCTAAAGTTTGAGGGTCTTCACAAACTTCTTCAAGTGCTTTTCCTGCTGCATCCGATACAGTTGAATCAATATCATATAGTTGTTCACAAAGTAATTGAATTGCCCATGTTCTCATATCTTTATCATCTTCTGAATCATCAACTCCATTCGCGGTACTGCTATCTCTAATAAGTCGCGCGACTAATGCGGTCGCAAATAATCTCATATCAGTATCCGCAGTGGCGAGAACTTTGGCGAGTAATATTCTTGGATGTCCATCTAAATGATAATCTAATGACGAAATTGACGAAACTATTAAATCTTTTCGAGTAGGAACTTCATTAATATGATATAGCATATTAAACATTCTCCACCGTTCAAGCATTACAACGCCATTAGGATCAGCACTTAAAGTACCAATTAAACTAAAATATCCATAACTAAGCGTCGACTCTAATCTTGATTTTGAAAACAATGGTTCACTAGAAGTGATACCACTAACAGGATCCAATTGTGCTAAACATTCAGCGATTTGTCTCAATAATTTATTTTCACTTAAATATTTAACACCTTCAGGATTCGCTAATAATGTTTTAAAAATAACTGAGCCAGCAGTAACATATCTTTCACTCGCAGAAGTTCTTCTAATTTCAGAAAATCTATACTTAAAAGGTCTATAAAATGACATTAATCGTTTCATAAATTTAGTTGCTCGAATTGCTTCATCTAGTCTCCTTGCATTCAAAAGTGGTCCTTGCAATAACTCAATTAATGTATCCCAATTCCATTTTGTGTAATTCTTAGTACTTAATACATTCGTATCAATTAGTAATCCTCGAAAATACGTATCGTCAAGATGTAATCCGAGTCTTAATTTCTTTAATTCTGATTTCCTTGATTCCTTATGTGACGGCTCAGAAGCACCACCACCACTACCACTAACTTGTACAGCAAATTCGGTTGATGGTCCAGAAGGTTGTAAACTTTTTGTAATTTTTTCAATTTGAAAAATCGCTGAAGATGCAGAAAATCTATCAATTGCATCAAGTTTAGCTGCAGATGTGAATAGTGGACTTAGAATTTGGGTTTGTGATGCATATCGAGATGGTAATAATTTAGCTGCTAGTGCAATAATTTCACCAAGTAGTAAAACTGCTTTTTGTGTGTTTCGTGAATCAAAGTCTTCTTCTATGACTCGTGCCAACGCATTAATTAGATCGCACTCGATTAGTAGTGTTAGTAAAAGTGATAAGTATGCATCGGTGAGCGAGGGATCTTGTCGCCGGGATTTTGTATCGTCACGACTTGGATCTCGAACCATGAATGCTAAAATATATCAGCCGCTGTACATTTAAAATAAAGAAACAAGCGTACCCGTCATATGTCGCCCATCCAAGTATGGTATATTTTGCGCTGATGTTCTAATATTAAGTAAATCGCACAGCATATCAAGCACCACATCCTAACCCGTCAGCTCAATTCAACACAATAAATAAATCGAATAGCATACCCTAAATCCCGGTAATGGCATCCGTAAAGTTTGAACAAACACTCTAACAAATCTTAATTCATACATGCAAGAATGAAATAATCCACACCAAGACCGTAGCATAACAGTTACAATTCTAGCGCTACTTTTCACTTTAGTTTCATCCATTCTATTCTTTTCTTGTAATTCAGTGAACGGTGCCATTGTAACATCCAAATCATTTCCAGGGTATAAATAAGCTCTTGTAGATGGTCTATCAAGAAGATACATGAATGCCAAAACAACACTTTCGGCTAATTCATATGGACCATCTGATAAAGTTTGAGATAACAGTTTAATACCACCTGCAGCGGCAACTTTATGAGTATCGTACATCGTTAATTCAATTAATGTTTCAAGTGCAACTGGACGTAATCTATCTGAACTTTCTTCAGCAACTGCAACCAATGCACATATAACACCAAGTGATAATTCATTAATTCCATCAGGAATCTCAAGATATTTCCTAATGAATTTAATAGCTTGTTCCCTTTCAACATTAGATTTACCATCTTTTGCTAATGACCTTATTAAATATGCATCGGTGCGCAATGCAATAAAAGCTCTTAATGATTCAATACTTGATACTGCATACCTAGCAACTCTATAACCAGACGCAACAACTTCTTTAGCTGGATGTGATAATAATTTCTCAACTCGTTTACCAAATACTTGTAATGCAAGTTCATGTGTTAATTCTGGATATCTTTGTAACAATGATACAAGATCATTAGCTTTCGAAACTAAAAACATAGCAGTCCGATCAGGATCTTCAAGTGATTGTAATATATCTCCTAATGCCCATGTTGGACTTCCTGGACTCCTCGGTGAAGTGTCTATCAAATATTAATACAAAGAACTCATCAAATAACCGTAACTTAAATAAATTAGTACTCACCACCATCAGACTCTATGGAAATATCCGGTCGGAAATCCGTTTTAATCGGATCAAGTCGCATCATCTCAACTCACAAATCCACGGACGGCTTCCGCAGATTACCTGCGGTGCCTTAATCAATTTCAAAAAGGAATGATTTGATTCAAGAAATAAACATGAATTTTGATAATAATAAACAACAATCCAATAGCTAACTCGTGACGATATATAAGAACCCCCGCAATTCCATGCAGGTACTGTTCAATCCTTGACTCGTTCACTTATCTTTTCACACTTCCACGTTTCCACAATTCATCAATACAATCTCACTTGACTAACAATAAACATTTAGTAGCCCGTCAAGAAAACCTCCGTATTTCACTTATCAATTTTCTTTATGTATTAAACCATTATATAGATTGATATGAGGTTCTAATGTATTGACATCCAAGACATTAACGTCGGCGTCATCGTCACCGCCATAAGCCGCACGATCAGCTATAATAAAATGAACTCTAATTCTATCAAGACAGAAAGAAGTTACCAGTAGATGCATGATCTGACTAGTTTTCTATTGAATATTTGAATAGGAATGAAATAAATGAATTAAAACATGGACGCTAGTAAATCTAGTACAAAACGACAACGAAATTCAAATATATCTAATATAGCAGAAGAGGCGCGAAGAGTTGTATATCGACCTGTTTTAGATAATCCAAGTATAAAAATTCAATGGTATGTATATTTCACTGGTTCTTTGTATGTACTGAATATGCTACTAATATATGAATGACAGGCCCGAGGTTTCTGTCGAAGATGGTGAAGTTTACGTTGATTTATTATGTAAATTACTCGCACCAATTCACGAATATATAACAACGAAATCAGAGTATACAGTACTTCATAAACGACAAAAGAAACGCCAAAAACGAAGCACAAACGCAAATACAGATACAAATCAAGTTAAACAATCCGAGTTAGAGCGGGTTAAAAGACCTGATATACTTGATAGTATTGTATTTGGGTTTAACAAAGTTACAAAAGAATTAGAAAATCAATGTTCGAATCTTTCAATATCATCTAAAATACTCGCAGATTCATCCGCACAATATTCAGTATCGTCAAAAAAACCTATTTCAATAGTTTTTATCACAAGATATGATATTACTCCAGCATTACTTTACGCACATTTCCCAATATTAATAAGTTCAGCATCAACTTCAAATAATAAAATTAAACTAGTCCCATTACCTAGAGGATCACTTGAACAACTTTCTAAAGCGACAGGGATTAATGATTTAGGTATTGTTGGATTAAGGAAAATTTGTACTGGTAGTAAATTATTAGTTCAAGCGTTGGAGAAAGTTGAAAGTTTGGAAATGCCAAGGGCGTTGGAGTTGGCTAGGAAGTACCAAGAAGTTAAGGTGAAGATGATTATTAGTTCGGCTCCAATTGTACAAAAGAAACAACAGGGTGGAAAGGATAAAAAAGGAAAAGAGAAGGAGAAGGAGAAGAAAAAGGAAAAGGAAATGGAAAAACGTTAATGGCACGCGTTTTAATTACAGCTGCATTTGTATATAATTATTGTAATATAAAGAACATCTTAAATTTCACATATTATATTCCACTTCTATAGTGCGGATTTCAACATAACTAGCAAAAAATTCAAATCACAGAACAAAACAAAACAACCAAAGTGACCAAATATCAAATTAATATCAAACTAAATAGTAATCTTTATACAGCAAATCGCAAACCTGAATTTCAATCTTTACTTCTGCTGCTGCTGCTGTTGTTGTTCAGTACCACTCAGCATTCTCAAGCACGCATTCAAGCTACGTGGGACTTCTTGAGTACGATATTGCTTCTCGAAAAACAATAATTGCAATACAATCTTACCAACGGGATAAGGAGTTGCATTAGCGACAGCTTTTTGTTGCTGTTGTTGCTTCTTTAATGGCTTAGAAGCATCAAATTCAAAAGTTGGCTTAGTCCATTCATTATAGCATGGGACTTCAAGAATTTTAGCGGTCATTTTTATTTCAGATTCAATTTGTGAAAATGATATGTATGATCTTGCAAACGATCCATCTTCACCAAGCATGTCTTCATATGGTTGACGAGTTCGTGAAGATGCAAGTGCTGCAGATTGACGTTTTAGTTCTTCATCCTCTTGACGGCGTGATGCAGCAGATTTCCGTTTAGGTGAACCAAATAACTTGTCAAGTTTGAATTTACTGTCTTTCTTCTTAGAAGCTGAAAACTTACGACCACTGGAGCCGCTGGTACTGGATGCAGCAGTAACAGGACGTGCAACCTTTGTCTTAAGAGTAAGAATAAACTCGAGCTCTGTACCAACAATAAGTTCAAATTCCTGGTAGATTGTTGCATTGCGATTCAAGTTCATTGGTGCAGTTGTAACACAATGAATTCCATTATCAAGAGTCAAAGTGAATAATGCTGGGCTGCTGCCATCGCTACTATCAGATCCTAAAGGTAAAGTCAAATCCTTCAAAGCAAGTACCTTGACAAACAAACGACCACGATCAGTAGGATCAACAGATTCCATTTCAGGAGGTTGAATCTGAATAGGAATTGAAGTTGACGGTCCTGCTTGACCTGTTGAAGGTTTGACCAAGGCATTGCTTTGCTCTTTGCCACAAACAGAACGCTGCTTGGTGACTTTGAGTTGACCATCTAGTAGCATTGAAGCTGGTAATGGCGGAACTGGTGGTGCAGATGCAAGTGCACCGACTGGTGTCAAGTTAGTTGTGCTAGCAGCTGGAAGCTGCTTGTTCAAAAAGTCAGATACTGCACGTGCGTAGACAACCTTTTTGTTTTGCCGGACGGTGTAACCTCGCTAAAACGGAAGTTAGTAAATAAACTAAGCTGAAATTCAAAGTCAGACTAAACTCACCGTCTGCACCTCCACAACTCTATCAAATTCCTCAGCCAAATCGCTAGCAAGATCACTGAATGAAAAATCACCCAAATCAAGATCAAGTAATAGTTCAGATTTGGGCGCATCCAATTCTGATCCATCAAATTCAGAGACAATATCTCTTGCGCTAAGGAAGTTCAATCTTGATTCATCGTCACCACCACTAGCTTTTCGTCGTTCATTTGCCATTCTTTGAACATCCAAAGGTGTCATACTAGGACGTGCAGAGCGACCAGATGCAGACTTGATTGTGGTTGATGTTGCCGGAACTTCATCACTAATAACCTCATCTTGCTCTGCAAGTTCACGCTTCAACTCTTCAATGTTCGACTTACTCCAGTCTCTTTTTAAGAAAGACTCAGAAGTAAGATAGTTATCAAGTCCAAGGCTGGTCTCGGAATACTCAGCCTCAAAAGGTAAGTCAAGCTTGAATGAACCAGTAGACATGCTTGTTGGAAGACTAAGATCAGGCGATGGAATTTCATTGACAAGCTCAAGCGCAACAGGTGCTTCGTATTGAACTGCGGTAACATCCAAAGGCTCCTCATTGCTTTGTTCAAAGCTTTCGTCATTATTTTCGTTATCCTCTTCTTGATACTTTCTCTCCTCCGCCTCCTCTTCTTCTTCTTCAGAAGCATTTGCTTCGACCTCAGCCTTCTCAGTTATCTCAGCAGCTGGCTCGAGCGCAGGTTGAACGAGGGCATCTTTAGCCACAGCGATAACATCAATTTCCTCCTTTTCTCCTGCACCATCATATGACATCTCATCCGAGCTGCTATCAACATATCCATCGACGACATCGACACCGTCAAATTCAGAGTAAGAGCTCAATTCAGATTCTCGACGACGAAGCCCATTGCTGCGTGCTGAAGGCGTACGTACAAGTGGACCAACTGAGTCTTCTGCCTCTTCTTCGTTTATGCTCGGTACTTCGATCGCAGGTACAACAGGAGCAGGTGTAGCGGCAGGTGCGCTGGATGCTGTAGGTACGGCAGGTAATGGACGTCTGCTGCGACTTCCACTTGGAGTGCGATGGAGAAAGTTTCCAGGACCGAATTTACTTTCATATGTAATTCGAGGTGAAAGTGAGTGTTCAGAACGTTGACGTGAAGCTGCAGGTGAAAGATCCAGACGCCTGGAGAGTCGTCGAACTTCAGCTTCGTCTTCATATTCGTCCTCCTCCTCTTCGTCCTCGTGCTGTGCTGAGCCGAAACGGTTGTACGAGCTTGACTTGTGACTAGATTGTGGCGATGATTGCGGAGATTCCTGAAGAGTTTCAAATTCACGGACTTCAGGTGGCGATGTTTCGAATGTTACCTTCTTTGATCGTAACGATCCAGTAGAGGACATTAATGATGACCGACGATTATCCATTTCCGAAGCTACTGCAGCATTAAACTGAATAGCTGGTCGCTCCTCAATCTCGTCAACAACAGGCTGTACTTCTTCTTCTGATGTAACAGTATCACGAGCCAATGCACTTTGACGGACAGGTTTGTTAAAGTTGAGTGGTTTAGTAATTGTTGAAAGTGAACCATTTTCAGTAGCATCACCATGGAAGATACTATTTCTCACACGTGAATTAAAGATTGGACTTCCATCTCTAGATGCAGCAGGTGAGGGAACAATCGCAGTATTTGACTTAATTGTTTCTCTTTCTTTATCTTGCCAAAATGAACGAATCTGTTTTGATCTCGGTGATAAATCTGGACGTTGTGTAACCGGCGATGTAGGTTCTGCAAAGACTTCCATTTTCGTAGACGAAAGTTCTCCAGGATTCTCAAGTCTTGTATCCAAAACTACCTTAGATTTAATAGGTGATCCAAGGGCTGTAGAAGTTGAATTGTTTTCTTGCTCTTGAGCTTGCAATTTATCAAGTACCCGTCTATGATCAGCTGAAGAAGGTGAATTTCTTCGATTATCAGTTGCAGATAAATCTGAAAGTGGATTTGATGATTTACGAACCAACCTTGTTGGTGAGGATGGTTGTGACATTGTGAAGTAATTTCGAATCGAACGGATGTTGTTTTGCTGCACGGTTGAATGGAATGCTGGTTGTTTTTATGTAAACGCGAGTGCTGAAGCGCGCAAGTCGCTTGCCTGCACGCGCAAAACAGCAAACAAAAGAATAAATATATAACAGAAGTTGTGCGACAACGAATGACTCCAACAATGTTTGTGAAGTTGACTGGGAGTCTGTGGGACGTCGAGGCGAACGTAATTAGACAGAGAAGGGCTGAGTGCGGCGCGGGCAGAAATGAGCCTGAGGGCCGTTGGCGCGGTTTATTTACGGCGCTAGTTTATTTACGTTCCAGCGACAGCATGATTGAAGATGGTTGCCATGACGACGGTCACGTGGAGATTTCTGCAGAGTGGTGTGAGATGCCCCGAAACTCCGATCGAAAGAACAATGGGATTAGACCAATTCATTGTTACTGTATCAACAATTGCATAACTATTCGAAATCGCGACCTCTACTATGACTGAGTGTAAATGATATAATCGTCAGCTATATTCCTACAAATACCAGTCGTACAACGTGCTACGCAAGAGCGTAGCAGATGCACTCAAAGTCAGAGTAAAACAGCAAAGGAGATTGGAAGCTTGATCTAGACAACAGTTTTAATAAATGATTGCGCAAGAAAAAAAAAAAAAAGTCAATTCATAACACCAACATTACAACAATCTAAACCACACGCTTAGGCAATGGTGGCAGGGAACTCCCAGTACTCTTGATCCTTGAAAGGAACACCAAGCTCAAGAAGCTTGACGAAGGCTTTGCTGAAGTCAGCGAAGAACTCGTCGTTTGACTTTGCGTACTTCTCAACGTATTTCTTGAAGTTCTTGTCCTTGATGAAAGCCATGTCAGCGGGGAGCATCATGAGTGAGTTGGTCTTATCTTGGTACTGAGCGGGACCAGACCACTTTCTCCAGTGCCATTTCTCGTCGAGAAGGAGCTTGTAGAAGTCGTTGGTCATGTAGGTGGGAGCAAAGGTCCAGGGACCCTCGAAGCCGGAACGGTCAGTGTGGCAACGGCCGAGAGCGTGGGCACCGGTAAGGGCAACAATCTCCTGATCGGACAGGCCTGCGGCTGTTAGCTAAGAATCGGATTTAGAGGGGTGATGGAGTTGGATTGTACATACCCATGCGGTAGAAGATGTCACGGATGTGGCTGGCACCTTGAGCAGCGTCGGGGAGACGGCCATCGGGAGTGCAGGCGGCTGTAGAGAGGCAATTGTCAGTGGGTTGGGGTGCAAAGAGGAGGTGGGTTGTCAGGGGTTCAACGTACTTGCATCAACAGCATCCTCGCGGCCAGCACGCCACTTGATAGTGGGACCACCGAGCTCTTGGATGGCGCAGACACCGGCGAGGGTGTAAAGATCACCATACGAGATCCATGGGAACTTTGCCTTGATGGGCTCGAGCATGTTACGGGCAAGTCCCTGGTAAAGTTAGCAAGAAGGTATAAGCAGAATGAGTATATCAATGCGAGACTGGGGAAACATACAAGACCAGCGTTGGCACCGTGCTCGCTCTCGGGGGCAAATCTGTGGGGGAATTGAGTGTCAGTCGGACGGGATCAGGTCATAAGTTAGATCGGAGTAAAACTCGAGCGTACCGCATAGTTCCACCATTGGAGCCACCAGTGTTGGTGTTGACGTCGTAGGTGCCGGACGAGTGCCAGGCGAGACGGATAAGGACGGGACCGTATGAACCGTCGTCGTAGTCCTCAGCCTCGAGACTGTCGGCGATGGTGTCGTAGACCTTCTTGTAGTCGGCGTAGGTGGGGACGAATGGAGCGGCAACAGTGGCCTTCTCGTCTGATCCACCGAAGAAGGTGTATGCGACGGCGGCACCGGCAGCAACACCAACGAGGCCGAGGATCAGCTTAGTGCTGGAGCCCTCGGGCTTCTTGGGGGGCGGCGGGGCGGCGGCAGCGGGCTCCTCGGGCTTGGGGGCCTCGGTGGCATAGGCGCGCCGGGCGACGGCGGCAATGGCCGGGAGACGGGCAGAAGAGCGGACGGCGGCGCGTGCGGAGACGCGGGCTGCGAGGAGCGCAGAGACGCGCACGGCGGGACGGGCGATGGCGGACATGGCGGTGAGGCGACGGATGGCGGTGGCGGGGGGTGAGGTGGTGATGGGGAGGGCAGGGAGGTTAGGCCGGGGGAGTGGATATATATTGGATTGTAGCGCGCAAACGCAGTCAGGTCACCGCGAGGCCGATACGAACAGGCCTCAGTCAGCACCGGCCCAGGCACAGCAAGCAGGTCCTGCTCACTCGGCGCCGGATCCGCCTGCCTGGGGTCGGCGTAGTGTTTACATTGCACGGATCTGCCATATCTACTGCCTGCGCTCGAACGCGCCTGCTGCTCGCTGCTGCTGCCCCGGCGGCCCACGCAGCCAGCCAACTATCAGTATATCGCAGGCTGGAGTCGGCTGCTTCCTCGTTGTTAAAAACCGGCGCCGTCAGATCAAGCGGGGGCTGCGCCACAGCTGTCTCGCGATCTAAGGGGGCGCACTGCCACTGCGGCGCTGCAGCTTACTCGACTGTCGCTGATTGGTCCACTTAGCCGTGCGGCGCCGAGGTCACGTGCTCTCTCATATCCACGCAGACTCTCTGAAGCAGACCGCTTGCCCAGTGGCTCAAGAATACACTACAGTGCCGCGCAAACCAAATCATACAACGGATTCGCCGAATTTTGACCCGCACTCAGAACCGAATTTCTCCCCCACCACATCAGATATTCAAATA
>JAJLTX010000117.1:0-23707 GCA_030568365.1 Myxozyma kluyveri
AACAACAACAACAACAACAACAACAACAACAACAACAACAACAACAACAACAACACCAACAACAGCATTCACTTCCTCAACAGCCAGTACCATTATCTCGAATGCCATCTGCGGCTTCAGTATCATACTTTCAGCCTCCTCAAATACATAGTGCAAGTTCAACGCAATACAATTCACGTGCAGCAACTCCATTTCAACCAAATTTCTCAGTCCCTGGTACTCCGTTGGATTTTTACTTAATGACTCAATCACCACCTATTTCTCAGACTTTCGCTGAAAATTTCCAACCAAGCCAATTATTCCCTGAATCTTCTTCACAACGACAAATGTCTCAAACTCCACAGCCTCTTCCACATCAACAGATGAATCCTAATTCAAATCCTGATGTATCTGCTGAAATAGCTGCTGCAGCTGCTGCACTTCAAGCACAATCTCAAGTTCCAGGTGCCCCAACATATGCATCCGGGTTTGATTTTTTCGCAGATCTAGAAGCTGTTGATCAATTAAGCGGATATAATGGAAATATACCGCAGGCGGGAAATCCATCACCTTTGGATATGCATAGTAGTAGCGGAACAGCAGATACAGGATCGATGAGTGCAAGTGCATATAGTGCTACACCAGTTACAACAGAAAGTAGTGACTCAGCAGCAATTTTTGATCCAAATGGAAATTTAATTGGTCTTGGTCCAAATAGTGTTGATGTAAGAGATTGGTATCAGTATATGGCTGCAAATGGTGGTGCTGAGGTTTTTAATAATACAGGTAATGGTGTAAATGGTAGATTTGCTGGTACGGGCAGATATCCTTAACGATTTCGATGCTGGAATACGATATAATGCTTGACTTTCATAATTTTATTTTTAGGGGTTTTATGATTTTTATTTATTTATTTCTATTCATGTGGTTCGAATAACGTTAATTATATGGCTTATGATTTGTTTATAAGTTTTTTGTATTTATAGTTACCTCAAAATTCTTTATTTTTTTAATCTTACATATTGCTTTTGTACAAATACAAAGTTACTGACTAAATCATCATCGCAACATAAAATACAGACTAAGTTACAGATACAAATATCAAAGAAAGCATTATTATTCATGTAAACTCCACACCGAAACAACCCCACCATCACCCACAGCCACAAAAAAATCATTAAATGGACTAAATCCAATATGTCTAATTAATCTTTTTGATTTTGGGATTTGTAAAATTGAATCTGGTTCGATTGTTGAAAATGGATCATTTACACCAGGTCCAATTTGAGATCCAATTGAACTTTCAATTGATGCTCTTGTTAATATACTTTGACTTGCTAATGATGGTTTATGATTTCTTGTTGCTCTTGGTTGTGATGTTGGTGAGGCTGTTGATGTTAATTTTGAAAATGCAGCTGAAAATGTTTCAGAAGTAACGTGCCTTGATGAAGATAATACTAATGAGCGTAATGGAGTCTTTGACGGTTCTTCTTGTTGATGTTCTCGAATTATATCAAATAGTTCAGTTGAATTTGGAATTTTGATATTTTCTTCCTCATCTTCCTCTTCATCTTCATTCATTAGATTTTTTCGAGATGATAATCCATTCATTAAGCTTCTTAATTGTTGAGAAAGATGTGGAGGTGAACTTTGTAGCTGGTCAACTAATGATGATGTTTCTGGTATTGAGTTTATATTTTTTGGACTTGATCCTCCTGTTGAGGTTGGACCCCAAGAACTTTCAATTGATTCTAATGAGATTTCGCTTTGATTATCATCATTCACATGATCTTTGTCATTATCTTTTTCTTTTTCGCGTACTTGGTCTTGTTTATCCTCATGAGTGATTCCATTCTCAACTTCGTGTTCACCATTTTTGACATCTTCATGCTCAATTTCAGGCACACTTTCATGTTCATTTTCAGAGTCATCTTGATGCCCAATATTATGTTCACTTTCATCGGATAAAGGTTCACTTTCTTTCAAAAACTTAGTAAACAAATGAAATCCTGGAACATCTTGAATATCTTTTAACAGATCTTCCATTTCAGAATCAACATCTTGATCTTCTAATTCAAATTCTTCAGCAGGTTCATCGACCAAAGAATCCACACTTTTAGTTTCAAAACTATCATCATCTTTGATATTATCTGAATCATAGTCTGGTTCAATTTCTTCATTAAGTACAGTAATTCCTTCGTTTATCAATCTTATTTCTGATGATGTTTCTGAAATTGAATTAGTCATTTCTTGAATCTTTGATGAATAATTTTCTTTTTGTGGAGTTGTCATTTCATGTAATACTTTCTCAAGTAAATAAACGCTATTTTTCTCATCTTCTTGAATATCACTTACTTCAGAATTTAAATCATCTGAAGGTTGATTTGATTCATCTGTTGAAGAATGATGACTGTCATATCCAAATTCAAAATCATTTGATTCTGTTTCAGATGGTTCATTTGATCTTAAAGTGTGCTGAATCTCCTCAGTTTCTGATGACGATGAAATTGGGCACATTGATGAAACACTGTCAGCTTCACTTTCAACTTCAGAATCAGTATCAATATTAACGACTTCAGAATTAACTTCAGAATTATTTGTTGTATTATTCATAATATTTGCATCTATATCATGCACACTTTCATCTCCATTTTCATCTCCATTTTCATCTCCATTTTCATCTCCATTTTCATCACTACTTTCATCACTACTTTCATCACTACTTTCATCACTACTTTCATCACTACTTTCATCACTACTTTCATCACTACTTTCATCACTACTTTCATCACTACTTATAAGATTAATAATTTCATCTTTTGTACTGCCAATTATAATCGATTGTGAATGCAGTTGAGATTGTGATTGTGGTTCAGATTGTGATTGAGAATTTCCAACTTCGCTTATATTTTCAAATCTTTTACTGATTGATTCATCAGGTAGTTCACTTTCTTCTGATTCAGCAATACTTGATTCCGAGTCAGGTACTGGATCACTATCATGATTTGATGGTAATATAGTTGTCGACGGAGATGACATAGGTATTGTATTTGGACTTGAAACTTGTTGTTTTTGTTGTGGCTTTTGTGGAGTAGAGACTTTTGTAACAATCTTCTTTTCGACAACGACTTCAAGTTTTGTCGTTCGAATAGTTAAATCATCAGTTGTATCCTTTTCAACTTTTAGCCATAATTCAGCAGCTTCTGACATTCTTGATAACCTTGAAGCCTTTCTTTTCCTATCTTTTGCTGTAGTCCATCCATTATTCGATCTTCTTCTTTTTGGTGCTTTAAAAGCAGGTTTAACAGCAGGTTCGATTGAAGATCTTTCTGATTGCTCTATTGATGAGCTTTCAGATGACAATATATTGGCTGGGTAGTCTAGACTTATATCTTGTTCAATTTTAGGTCTTGTAATTGATGGCGGATTCATTTCTAATTGACGTAAATCAAATACATATAATCTACCTGATTCACTTCCCATTATAACCAATGGGCCAACATCTGCGTCTTTAATTGCTCTTGATAATCCAAATCTCATATACCATGGATCAGTATCTGTAGTTGATAATTGAATTAATCTAGTAACTCCACCAACAACAGGAGGAGGAGGTAGTTCAAATGCAGAAAGAGTATCACATGTCCGATCATGATTTGTTGGAGCATTTGCTTGAGCTAAATAATCAGCAATTGAACTTGAAAATCCATTAAGTCTCCAGATTACAACTTTTCGTTCTTTCGCAGCTTTTGAAATTATTAAATCACCAAAAAATGAAACGCAATCAACGTAGTTTGAGTGTAACGCTGATGATGCGAAATGTGGCCAATGAAGAACAACCGGATCGTCATACCGTGGTCCAAGCTTATCAAGATCTGGAAGTGCCCAAATACATACTCTATTATCCATTCCACCAGTTGCGAGAAATCGACCTGAATCATGAAATGCAACTGTAAGTACTTTTTCTCGATGGCCATCACCGGCACAAATAACAGCGCAAGGTTGAGATTCGAAAGCAGGATCAAGTGACCAAACTCTTATAG
The DNA here is from genome assembly GCA_030568365.1 of Myxozyma kluyveri. Lineage (NCBI taxonomy): Eukaryota > Fungi > Ascomycota > Lipomycetes > Lipomycetales > Lipomycetaceae > Myxozyma > Myxozyma kluyveri. The sequence continues at coordinate 4,020 of JAJLTX010000117.1, forward strand.
TTTGATCACCAGAAGCTGATGCAAGCACATGTAATGAAGCAGGACTTGTTTGTAAATCCAAGATTTCATCTCCATGTCCAATTAACGTCCGAACAAGTTTTCCAGAATGACAATCAATAATTTTGACTGCTCCCGTAATTCCTCCAACTGCAATTTGTGGTGCTCCCGTGCTTGGATCTCGTACCCATGCTGCAGAATAAAGAGATTCTTCTGGCTGTTGAGCGTTAGCAGTTGTGCGAAGCCACGAGCGTGATATAGACTAGTACATACGTTATCATCAGTAAATGTTGCTATTATCTCGGCACCCGGCGTGTTCCGACTGCATGTCCCTATGACGACCTAAACAATTAGCTTCATCTCCCAAACTCCATTAAATATCAGAAAACATACATGAGTGTCTCCTACCACCGCAAAGATCTGGGCGTCATCTCGGGGTATAAGAGGGTAGAATGTCGCGTAGTAGAACGTATCCACAGAAGAAGTCTGCGTGGTCAGCGCTGCTTACTTCACAGCAATTGCACAATAGATAAAACACTTACGTGGATATGCGCCTCGGCGACATACGACGGCATCGTTCATGCGCCGAGAGCGCTCGTGACGGTCCAATTGTGCAGTTAACGGGGAGAAGACAAAGACAACAGTTATACACGGCGCGTCTTTGATGCTGTGAAAGTACACTACAAGGCCCGCTAGAGTGTCAGCCAGCTGTGATTTTGTCGCCGGGTAAGTCGGGGTAACTTTGTCCCCACTCGTTTTAGTCGCTTCCCTCATTCAACTTCACCACTATGAAGCGCCGGTAGCTGCTGACTGCTGCTGTGCGGTGGGCTGTTTGGTTTGCGGTCGGCGCTTGATAGGCCGTGCTGGGCTGGGTCCAGCAATGACCGTATGGCAGGCACACGTCTGAGGCAGCCAATGAGCGGTGTGAAATGAGGGCAGGCGCGTAAGATTCTATTTGTTAGCGCCAGCTCATATACCTACAGAAGCGCCTATCCTCTGTCACTATCTAGATATTTGATTAAGAGATATATAAGGGTCGCGCGTCCCCGCGCTGCCTAGTTACGTTTTTCAGTTCGTGGCATCACCTCATTATGCTGGCGCTGGACGCGTCAACACACTCAACAGTTTCCCGTCTCACATAGAAACATGCCAACATGTATCCGACGCTGAATTCACAAATGTAGTTTTTTGAAATTTTGCGCTCTACTGTTACTCGATTAGTGTGGAACCTTATTTTCAAGTAGCTGCACGGTCATGTCGGTTATTTACAGCCGAGACTGCGTATGCCTGCAAAGTTCAATCGGGCAGATCTAGTCAAGCATGCCTTGTCAATCCTCCTAAACTCTATGCGAGCACGGCGCAGATTCGTTTGGTGGTCGAGTTGGGTAAGTCACGGGATCTGAGTATTGCGAATGGTCAAGTTTGTTGAAGGTTTACAGGATATGGACGATATGGGCAGTAAGGCAATGTATTGTGTTCTCAGCTGGGTGCTGGACGCGCAGAGATTTGGAAGACTGCATTTCGAGATCAGACTCTGTCAATATGTCGTGCAGCATCGGATTTCAAGTCGCGCGATTGCTCATCACGACGAGCTGATCGGGAGGCCCATGGCTGCTTCTCTTGTGCGAGCCCGGTGGCTCTCGGACGTCTTGCGGTCTATAAGTCCATGGGTGCACCCCGGTCATCTGGTGCCTTTATCTCTGGTTTCTTTATTCTGCATAGAGCCTTTAAGAAAGATACTCTTCATCGAGCTTTTTGCAGCGCTTTTTTATGTATAATATGACTATCGATTCTTTGCCGACTGCGGTGGATATTGAAGGAGCTATAGACTTGACATGGTATGTGGTTTAATATCTGACAATTTCTAGACTATTCTGACTCTTGCAATAGCTTCATTTGTGAACGCCGATTGAGCTTTGATTGTGTTGGAAACTTATACTGCTCTAGTGAGTAAGTGCTTCTTTTTTTTCGTCATCGAAGGCAAAATCGCTTCTAACATTTAATAGATGCCGGGATACAGACATTCAGTCTAAATTTGCAAAGACTTGTAATCGTTTTCTCACACATTGCCTGGTCCCTAGGCGTACATATGATACTGTACGTCTATCGACGTTTTCCAGAAGGTCAGTTGCACTGATTGAGTTGGATTCTGTACTTGTAATGAATACAGAAATCCATCTGCAGTTCAACATCTTCTTCGGATATTTAGGTATAAGATCATTTCAAGATCTTTCGCAAGATAAACAGGACCTCAAGCTCAAGTGTCTCATTACGAAAGTGATTCGACAATATTACGTTTGCGATACGGAAGTTGAAATATTATTTCGACTATTTCCCAACTTCATTGTGAAGGCCGTCATTCGAGGTGCATCTGCAAGCGAGTAAGATCCGCGGATGTCTTGGATGCTTTGTTTATTGTTTGGTTTAGTTTGGTTTAATTTGGTTGGCGTTGCTCGTGGGTTTGCTAGATTTGGTTTTGCATTTGCTAGGAGTTTGGCTATGAGATTACGACTGTAAAAGTCAAAAGTAATATCTGTGTTTACAGTATCAAATATAGTTTATTAACATAGAATCCTGTAAAGTAAAGGAGTATTGAGAAAAGTTATGGACTCTGCGTCGCGCTTGTAGGGGTAGCTGCTTCAGATCAAATGGCTCTGCTAATGGAGCACGGCCTTTTGGCCCGCTCGGATTTCGTCCACAGAAATGTCGTTTTGAGGGATTGGTACAAATCAAACGGCGTTCGAAAATCAGATCGTTCATTTAATATTCTTTCAAATTTCCTGTTACGATTAATATAAAGAAGAAAGTACTTCCAGATCCACAACAGCCGCGGAAATTTTCAACCCAGTGCTCTCCGATCTCCGCAAGCGCGGGGAATTCCCCGGCACAGCACTGCCACCTGCATAAATAAGCGCCCGCGAATTCCCCGCTCGCATCGTGCTAAGTCGGCTCCGCCGCACCTTGGGAAAAGCGGCCAGCGGCCTCATAAGCGCCGTCTCGGATTGTCTCGTCTTGCCCTTTCAAGCTATTGACAGGATGCAAGTGACTTATGGACTATTGAGCGCTGGAGTATTCTGAGGCGTTGAGGTGGATGAATTGAGCGATACGGAGGTAGTATAGGCGGTGTTCCGACTGCGCGAGGAAGGACTCTTGCAAGAATCACAAGATGGCGCGATACGAAAACTCCGCCACCACTTCGTTTTATTCATAATTATTCTCGACTGGATCTCTGCTCTATTCCTCAGCATTTGACAGATATGTTCAGATCTAGTGACTGTCTTACTGTCCAAACCCGTGATGTGAACTACGGTATTATTGAGCTAGAATGAGGGTAAGCCACTGCAAGCCTGCAACAAGTTTCCACTTTCTACATATTGATTATTGATATATTCGACTGCTCCGCGTCGTCTGTGATTGGATCCAGCAGACCCCTTCACACATTGAAAGATTTCCATTGATTTTATATCTGCAAACTAATATTTTAAAAAAAATTCAGCATCTCAGTCGGTAAACCGTAAGTCTGTAATCCTTAAACTTGCCAAATTGCAAGCGAAATTCGCAAACCGGCTAGGCACTTCACGAGTATGTTGCTGCAGATCCACTATATCTTTTTCACCGCCGTAAATCATGAAGTAAATGGATACAAGTATAGTGTTAGCATTTTCATTGTATTGGAAACGATATTGACTCACGATCTGTCGTAACTGGAGTTGAGTTTGAGTTGCGGTTCTTAGCCGCCTGCCCGTCATGCAACGCCTTTCGTACATCACGCCGTCTTTCATGATCCCGTCACCGCATCCGCCAGCATCAAATCAGCCTAAAAATAAGCAAATAGATTTGATAGCGCTTCTTCTATTTAACAAAACACTTTAATAAAATGTGATCCGTGAATCAACTTAGCCGCGCGCTTAAAAGGAGTCAAAAGTTGCATCGGAAAAACGATCCAAGTCTTACTTAGTGCAATCATTATCGTATGCGCATAGAAAAATTTGGAAGGTTACGATGGTATGATAATGGTGGAAGAAAGCAAACTGAGTGGAGTTGCGGCATTGTGTGGCGGTGATGGAGTTGACGCCTAACCACAAATTGACGATGATCTACTTTCTTGAATACAAACAGCGCTTATCAGCTTACTAAATTAATTAACTAACTACTGCTGATAGAAAATATTGTAGAGGCTTTTGGAGACAATAATTAGTTCATATATTGTGAGTGCGCCAGGCTTGCTCGTCGATTCGCGATAGGGCGAAAGGCGGCTTTCCCAGACTTATTTACAACCATAACTTCGCTTTACAACCCAGCACATTCAACTGAATTATATAATTATCTAATAATATATATCGGCTATTATTTAGCAGTTTATGACTCTTAGAGCTGGCCAGACATGCTGGCAATCTGCGACGGTAGTTCTGGGGCCATTTCCCACTCATGAAAGTCTGCGCTTTCGACGACGGTACCATACACCACAGTAATACGATATCACCAGTAAAATGCTACTAATGCAGGTTTTATCTATATATCACAAGCTACTCTTGAGGAGTATGGATGTCCATAGCCAGCTTTTAGTGCTCGCCGACATCGGCCGAATCTCCGCTACCCCGCTTAGGTATTCAGGGTCGCACAAGGGATGCAAAGACAAAAGCGACGGGGTACTTAAGACGTCGTCCTCTCTTTTTCCTTCTTCTCTCCTTTTGTTTTTCTTCCTCATTTTCACAATACTTACAAATGTCTCAAGGCGTTCAAGATTTTTCCGCAATCATTGCGAGTCAATCTTAATTAGAAAGGCTTGATCTACCTCATTGTTGGTATGTCATTTTGTCTTTATCACTGAGCGTCCTTGGGATGTGCTAACTGTTTATACCGTAGCTACAAATGTGGTCGACGAATGAGAGGGAAGCTATTCGCGCTGGTACTGTTTCCATTATGTGTTCTTACAACCGTGCAAATCAATCATACGCATGCCAAAATAGTTACCTTCTCAATCATTTATAGGGCTTTTGATAGGGCTTTGATTGTTCTGATAGGTAAGTCTACATTTTACTCACAGCTTTATTTGAGTTAATACATCATTACTAACAACTTTAGGTGCCAGTTTCTTTTCAATAAAAAAATGCATGGCATATTGAAAGTCAAGATAACTGGGATGTCTTGCCTGTAGCATCAAGATATGGACGATTATTGTATACTGATAAAACTACTGAACCGATTAATTTTTTGAAAATATCAATTGATGAATTTGATCGCTCTGGAGGACCTTTTGATTCGTTTACCTTTAACTTTAGAGTCGTTCGTCGATCACAAGGTACTGTTGATATTGATCGTCTTTTTATTGATCTGATCAATCAAATACTTAGTAAGAAGTATGATAAAAAGACTTTTGATATTGTTTGTAGTTACAGGGATGATTATCTTACCACTTTTTTTGTAAAATGCATAACTATTATTGATTAATTTTTGTATTGTACATTTGTACCTTTTTGGCGCGTTTTGGATTACCTTATTTGGATTTTGTTTGGGTATCGCTACTACTTGCTAATATCTACATTAATTAAATTAATATTTGCACGTAACTTGTGGTTATTGTTAAATAAGAACTAATATTTGGTTGATTGACAGTACATGAATATAGTAAAGTACAAAACACTCAAAGTTCGCAGGAAATAAATGTAAACAAATGCGATAGTGGGCCATTTGATACGATAGAAAGGCTCTACAGTAATGGCTGTGCGGTTTTAGTATTATAATTAGCATATTGTCTAATTTAGATGATTATAATGCAAATAGTTTGGATAACGAGCTTGACGAAGCGTAGGCTGAGTTGATATTAAGCCGTTGGACGAGGAAAGAAACGGTCGAGCGACGAATGTAGTAATGGCATGGTAGTGCCGCGCGCTCCATGATGGTAACCACATTCCAAGAATATTTCGGACTTTCGTAAACATTTATTATTTAATTCCAATTTTACGCTAGAATAGTTAATATAAAACTATCAAATATAAAGCGCGCGGTATGAAGATAGTTTACAAATGTCCCAAAGAGGTTATTAAATTAACATGCGGCTCAAAATGATGAGCTGTTTTCGAAGTCCGCGCGCTTAAATCTTCATGCCTCATTAATAATTCTTAGAATATGCATGACAGTCAGTATTTTGGGGATTTGCTGTCATTTTAGAGATGGAGATTAGCTCAGTATTGTTTAGCAACGACTATAACGGTGTAAATAAGCGGGCGCGTGATGTAATCGATTTAAAGAACAACCAACAAACGTCACACGTGATGAAACTACTCCAATTTCTTGCCGAAATATGCCGAATGACGCGCGGTTATCTTAGCAGCGTCTAATTACTGAATGTGAGCGCAAATATGTATATAATGAAGTCAATTCCCCAAATGTTATTTCAATTTTATAATCTGTTTGAAAGCCTACGGATGCCGTTGGTAAGCGTACATGATTCGTGTAACGTTCGTTTTGCAGATTGTGCGACGCTGAGCCGTGGCCTTATTGCGCTTGACTTATCGTAACACGCACCTCAACAATCACAATCTTTTACCATTTAAATCAACATTTGCAATTGAAAACATCGCATGATCATAATGCCGTCTAATACAAATACACATTCATCGTCGCAAACAATTACAAATCAATCACTTCTTCCATCAACAATAGTTTCTTCATCAACCACTATCAAAATACGAACAGAATCTCAGATTTTATCACTTTCATCTTCACAATCAACCATGTCACAATCTCCACATTTAACGACAACTACAAATCAAGTGCCTCAAATACATGATATTGATGCTTATGAGGTTTTACATTACGCAGGTGGTACAATTATTTCAGGACAACCAGGGCCATCTTTTAATGTAATTGATACACAAGAAGCAGCTTCAACATCAAAGTCTACAGTACCATCAGAATCTCATGTTTTTGTTCAACAATTTTGAAATCGCAATTAGTGTATTGTGTGTATATTTCATCTTCGCAATGACGCCAATCGTGTAAATTCATTTCTCAATTATTTTCAAACACCTTTATCTGGCAATATATCAAATTTCAATATAGCAGCACAGCAACTCTAATGTTAAACTGCATATTGCCAAAATAGATTTCAATTATTATATCAATAGTCACCAGATTGTGGACCTGCAGAGAAAGGACACAGCTATTTTTTGGTCATGTGGCGTTTAAGAAAGAGAAATTGAAATGAAATTCTGAGTGCTATTATAATAGTTGTAGTTAGTAAAGAAGTTTTTGCGTATATCTAGACAATAAAACTTGAAACATGTGCTGAGAATGCAGTCATTACATATTCACGTAATATGCCTTCGCTTTACATCTTCTTAATGTAAATTAGTAAAGTAATTATCATTCAATGATTCTATAATCTGTAGCTCACGTCAGTTAACCATGAAACTGTTAAGAAGTAGCAACAGGCACAATACCAAAATCTCGAAAACTCCACGTGACTGGAACTGGAACCTCATCGATTAAGCTTTCATAGCTACAGCTCGTTAAGCGCGATGAGCCGGCTGCGTCACTTTCGGCAAATTCCGTCAACTCCCAGGATACAGAATCGTACCCTGTACAATATTACAGTATACTGTACTCAATACTAAAAAGACTACTGGAAATAGAACAAAGATTATATTTATTGAAAAGTACCGTAACTAGCAGAAAACTCCCCGCTTGCCAACGAAGTCCACACGTGACTGCTCGCGAATGAGCGGCTCAATCTCATCGATTAGGCTTTCATAGACTTTCATAGTCAGCCGCCAAATCTGACCAGTCGTGGTCGTCGCCGGCAACTTCCGCCTCTCTACAGTATCGCCGCAGCTTTCAGCAACAGTCGCAGGGTAATAGTTTGAGAGGAGGAAGGACGCAGTTTGTGCGCAGGCAGCCGATATTGCAGAACTGTCAGCTGTCTGAGAGTCCTGTACGGCTGCAGTCTGCAGGCTGACTTCCGTGCAAGCGGTATCCGGTCTTCCGCGCTGCAACGCCGGGTCGCCATCGTCGTCACCCGGGTCAGCTGGTGCTATCTTGCACTTGCTGCTCTCAGCCTCTGCGCATAAGAGAACTGCTGAACGCGCTGTTATGGCGCCGATACCGGCCTGGGCTGCTGCGCTGCTCGGTTCGACTGAATGAACCGACCTGCGCCGCACGAACTCATCGCTCGGCTGCTTCACAATAGATCGCAAACAAGAACCTCTCCGGACATCATCCAGCCTATCAGCATCAAGCCCTACGCAAAGGCTTCTCGTGCAAATGAGAGTCTCAAGAAGTTGGGAATGTAATCTGATACTCTAATTTTACATCGTCGCGTGACTGTGTCAATTTGCTAGACTGTAAATGTACATTAGCATTGTGTACTATCCTGTATTTCTAATGTAATTGCTATATTAATAACAAGCTTGTTCTATAACTTTAATCCACTCTAACGCACGTAGCATGTACCAATCCGAGCAAACAACCGACCGCCGTCAAAACCTCAAGCGTCTGATGAGCACGCATGCGGAGAATGACTCTTCCAGCTGCGCTGAGTGCCTGCTGAGCGCTGAAACAGCTGCTCAACCCAAGGCCTGCGTCTGGCGACCGCCGGTTTCTGGTCTTCTTCCTCGTCTTCCTCGTCTATAAAGCAGCCTTTCCCCACCGGGCCCCCGTGTCTCTCACCCAGGTCCCTGTCTGTCTCGCCACTTGTCCGCTCCGCCGGGCAGATAACTATCTTCTTCCACTCACTAACTAACGTCACTGATATCACAATGGGGTATGTTCCACCTTCTTTTTCTTAAAAAATACTTCACTAACACTCTTCTAGCAACTCTCATTCCCGCAGTCGCAAAGCAAGCCGTCAAGGCATGGATGCATACCGAGCAGACGCATATGGTGTATCTGGAGTATATGGAAATCAAGCCTATGAATCTGATAAGAAACGGGCAAAACGTGAACGTCGATTGCGTGAAGCTGAACAAATTGAACGTGATATTTCAAGAGTATTTGGTCAGAATTATAGACGTTGGGATTAATATTGTTTGAGATTGTTGCTATTGTTGTCTAGTATTTGCTATTAATAGTTGAAAATTGTTAGTTAATTATTGCTAATTGAATTAATAATATTATTGTGGTTGTGTGGCTAGAGTTACACAAACTAATCATTGAACTGCTTCATCAATAAATGTCCGAGTACCATCTCGCGCAAGAGTTATCCATCATCTATAAAGTCTCGTATGTCCTACCATTCCTCTCTTTCTCTCTCAAAAATATCTACATCAAGTCTCCTGTCAGTATAATTCCTCATAAACAACATTCATCATCCACACTCACGCACAATGGTCTGTATTTCATCATTCTCAAAGTATGTATATCAGCTCACTTACTTCAATTCACATACTAACAAATCATAGAAAAATTCGCAAAACCATCGTTGATGCACTTTTACTCTGCTCATATACAGAAACATCACAATCATGGCCAGTTCAGTATACACAAAGTGGAATGATGTTAGGTGTATTACCATTATGTCCTCTGATGTCAAGTCGAAAGCCATCAGCCTCAACATCGTCAGTTGAAGAGGTTACAGTTGCCTGGAAAGAAGAGCATAGATGTCGTGAAGATAATGCAAAATTGTATATGTGATTAATGAAGTAGTTTTTTAAATTCAATTGATGCCAATTATATCTGATGTTGTCCTGTCCGCGCCATGTATTGTTGCTGTTTATAGAGAAATTAATGCGAAGTGACGTGGGAATTAATGCGAGTTTAGTTTGGGGTGAAAACCACCTTCGATATAGTTTCAGATCACCGTACTTTAAGCCCCACAACATTACCCAGCCACGTACGCCAGCTACGCACTGTTCAACACGCTTAACAATTAAAGACCACGAAGAATCCTCTGAAGTCCAAACGCATTGTAATCGCCTCAATCCACTTATTATTCTCATTGACTTGTCATCTGGTTACAATCTTCAATTGAATTACTTATTGTTTAATTGGCTCTTTTCATATTTTGTTAATTGCCTCGAGCATTTAATACCGGAATCGGCATAATCCGGCATAATGAGTCGAAATTCTTTCGAAGAAGGTGACGATACTGATCTTTCACTTCGACATAACGTACATTCAACTGGACCACCTGATCTTGGATTAAATCCATTTGCAGATCAATCAATAATTGATGCAGAAGATGATGACGATGATGATATCGTTGATAGTTTAGGTGGTAGTAGTGCTGAAAATCAAATAATTACAAATCCTTATGATGACGTTGATTTTTCTGGTCCATCAAGTCAACCTGTTTATGTAACACGGACGTCTACAAGTGGTTCAATTTCAAATCCATTTGGTGATTCAATGGATGCTGCTGGATTAAGCAGCTATCAACCATATTACGAAGATCCGTTTAATGGTCAATATGAACGAAGCGGTGATGATGATGGTACATCTGCTTATTATAATGCTGATATGGGTACAATTAAAGCTGGTAAAAGTAAAAGAAGATCGAGAATTCCATCCACAAGAGCTGGTCCTGCTGGTTTCTATGATCGTGTTAAATCAAGATTAGGTTTTGGTGGTAATGCAACTTATTCTGATATGGATTTACCATTAACTGTTGCTGGTGCTCCATTAGGTACTTCTGACGGTCGTGGTATTTCAAATCAACCAATTCGACAACAAAGTCAATCACAACGTGCTGCTCAATCAATAGATGATTTAAGTTCAGCAGGAGGAGATTTTGATTTACGACGTATATTGAATAAAATACTTCGACGTACTCCAGTTGATCCGTCAACACTTGGACCACGTATTATTCATTTAAATGACGCAATTAATAATCGACAATTTGGATTCGTTGATAATCATATTTCAACAACAAAATACAACATTGCAACATTTATTCCAAAGTTTTTATTTGAACAATTTTCGAAATATTCAAATTTATTCTTTTTATTCACTTGTATTATTCAACAAGTTCCAAATGTATCTCCAACAAATCGATATACAACAATTATTACATTAGGAATCGTATTAATGGTTTCTGCAATTAAAGAAGGTATTGAAGATGTTAAACGTCGAAATGCTGATAAAGATTTAAATAACGCACCAGTTTTGGTATTACATGAAGGAAATTTTGAAATAAGAAAATGGGTTAATGTTAAAGTTGGAGATGTTGTTAGAGTTATTTCAGAAGAACCAATTCCTGCTGATTTGGTACTTTTAGCATCATCTGAACCTGAAGGATTATGTTATATTGAAACAGCAAATCTTGATGGAGAAACAAATTTAAAAATTAAACAAGCAGCTCCTGAAACTGCTTTATTTGTTTCACCTGATGAATTAGGAAATATAAAAGGTACAATTAAATCTGAACAACCTAATAGTAGCTTATATACATATGAAGCAACAATTACATTAGAAACAAATGGAATTGAAAAAGAAACACCATTAAATCCTGATCAATTATTATTACGTGGAGCAGCATTAAGAAATACACCATGGATTCATGGAGTTGTTGTGTTTACAGGACATGAAACAAAATTAATGAGAAATGCATCTGCCGCACCGATTAAAAGAACTGCTGTTGAACATATGGTTAATTTACAAACTATATTTTTATTTTCAATTTTAGTTATTTTATCAGTAGTTTCGTCGCTTGGTAATGTTATAAAAGAATCTGTTTCAAGAAGTGAATTATCTTACTTATATATCGAAGGACGAAGTATGGTTGGTTTATTCTTCTTAGATTTACTTACTTATTGGGTATTATATTCAAATCTTGTTCCAATTAGTTTATTCGTTACCGTTGAAGTTGTTAAATATTATCAAGCATTTTTAATTTCTTCTGATCTCGATATGTATTATGCAGAAACTGATACTCCAGCAGTTTGCAAAACGTCAAGTTTAGTTGAAGAATTAGGACAAATTGAATATATATTTTCAGATAAAACAGGAACTTTAACTCGAAACATAATGGAATTTAAACAATGTTCAATAGCAGGTATTTGTTATGGAGATGATATACCAGAAGATAAACGGGCAGTTGAAATTGAAGGTCAAATGGTTGGTGTATTTGATTTTTCAACTCTAAATGAAAATTTAGAAAATCATGCGACGAAAGAAGTTATTCATGAATTTTTAACATTACTTGCAACTTGTCATACTGTTATTCCAGAATTTAGACCAGATGAAGAGAAGATTAAATATCAAGCTGCATCACCTGATGAAGGTGCACTTGTTGATGGTGCGTCAAAATTAGGATATAAATTTACAACTCGAAGACCAAAGTCAATTACAATTGATGTATATGGAGAAGAAGCAGAATATGAATTACTTAATATTTGTGAATTTAATTCAACAAGGAAAAGAATGTCTGCAATTTTTAAATGTCCTGATGGTAGAATTAGATTATATTGTAAAGGTGCTGATTCAGTTATTCTTGAAAGATTATCTCCTGGTAATCCATATGTTGAAGCAACTTTACAACATTTAGAAGAATATGCTGGAGATGGATTAAGAACATTATGTCTTGCAATGAGAGCTATATCAGATTCAGAATATGCAGAATGGAGTTCAATTTATGATAGAGCAGCAACAACATTAGTTAACAGATCAGAAGAATTAGATAAAGCAGCAGAATTAATTGAGAAAGATATGTTCTTATTAGGTGCAACTGCAATTGAAGATAAATTACAAGATGGAGTTCCTGATACAATTCATACTTTACAAGAGGCTGGTATTAAAATTTGGGTATTAACTGGTGATAGACAAGAAACTGCTATTAATATTGGAATGTCTTGTAAATTATTAAGTGAAGATATGAGCCTATTGATTGTTAATGAGGAATCTAAAGAAGATGTTATGGCCAATGTCAAGTCAAAGTTGTCAGCTATACGAAGTCAAAATGCTGAAACACAGATTCTTGACGTGAGTACTCTAATTTATTTATTCGTCTATATTGGCGAAACATAGTTTACTAATTGATATATTTTATAGACACTCGCGTTAATTATTGATGGAAAATCACTCGGCTTTGCACTTGAGAGAGATTTTGAAAAGGATTTCTTGGATTTAGCAGTCATGTGTAAAGCAGTTGTTTGTTGTCGGGTATCACCATTACAAAAAGCACTTGTTGTTAAACTTGTTAAACGACATTTAAAATCAATTTTACTTGCGGTTGGAGATGGAGCAAATGATGTTAGTATGATTCAAGCAGCACATGTTGGAGTTGGAATTAGTGGAATGGAGGGAATGCAAGCAGCACGAAGTGCAGATGTTTCAATTGGACAATTTAAATATTTAAGAAAATTACTATTAGTTCATGGAGCATGGAGTTATCAAAGATTAAGTAAAGTTATATTGTATTCATTTTATAAAAATATTACTCTTTACATGACTCAATTTTGGTTTGTTTTCCAAAATGCTTTTTCTGGTCAAGTTATTTATGAATCTTGGAGTATAACTTTTTATAATGTTTTCTTTACCGTCGCACCTCCTTTCGTTCTTGGTGTTTTTGATCAATTTGTTAATGCAAGATTATTGGATCGTTATCCTCAATTATATCAACTTGGTCAAAAGGGTACTTTTGTAAGTCACTTTTTATTATTGATTGATTGATGTATTTTATTAATATTATCGTATAGTTCAATGTTAAAAGTTTTTGGGCATGGATCTTTAATGGATTTTATCACTCAATTATTCTTTATGTTGGTGGTGAATGGACATATTACAATAGTCTTAAATTACCAAATGGATTAGTTGCAGATCATTGGACATGGGGTACAGCATTATATAGTGCATGTATTTTAACAGTTTTAGGAAAAGCAGCATTGATTACAAATATATGGACAAAATATACAGTTATTGCAATTCCAGGTTCATTTTTATTCTGGTTAGCATTCTTTCCAGTTTATGGAACCGTCGCACCTTTAGTTAATGTATCTGATGAATATCAAGGTGTTTTACCACATCTTTATGGATCACTTGCATTTTGGTCAATGTTATTAATATTACCAGCAATGTGTCTTATTAGAGATTTTACATGGAAATATACCAAACGAATGTATTTTCCAAAATCATATCATCATGTTCAAGAGATTCAAAAGTATAATATTGCAGATTACAGGCCACGAATGGAACAATTTCAAAAAGCGATTAGAAAAGTTCGACAAGTTCAAAGAATGAGAAAACAAAGAGGTTTTGCATTCTCTCAAGCTGATGAAGGTCAATCAAGATTAATTAGAGCTTATGATACTACTCAAGGAAGAGGTAGATTTGGTGAAATGAAAACTTTAAGAAGATCTGCTGGCTAGGTAGGCACGTATATTATCTATGTAGGTATGTATGTATGTATGTATGTAAAAGTTGAAAGTGATTGTGATTGTGATTGTGAATTTAATGCATTTTTTGTTTAGTTTACAGTAGTTAAATTGTGTTATACGGGGTTGCATTTGTATTTTTGTGTATTTACGTACTGTAGTTAATGAGCATTTGAGTGAACATGTTAATAAGCGCAGTAAATAATCTCACATAATCTAGGCTAGTGCGCTTACATAAGTAGGGCTGAGCCCTAAAGCAGTCACAACTAGCTGCGGCTCATGCTTCTCACTGAGGCCGCACTCAAAATCGACAGCAGCGCAGTAAATAGACAGTGCGGCTCATCAACCATAACAGCGGTTTGCAAAGTGCGTGGGACAAGCCCAATGCTAACAAACGAGGTAAGCGGCGTTTCTTCCTTTCTTGCTCTTCTGTTCAGTAAGATCTAAGAACCTCAGTTCTACTTCAAAAAAAAAAAAGGGTATGTTAGTTGGTATATTGATATTATTGAAATTGTCGGCAAGTTCTAATTGAAGTTTTGTATTTAGTTATATATACACAATGTAAGTTTATCCAATGTTAAAGGTCGTTATTAGTCAGTCAAGTCAAGTCAAGTCAAAGTCACAATCAAAGTCAAGTAGTTAAGAGGTTGAGTTGATGGATGAACAAAAGAGATGGATGAAAGGATTTTGACGATGATTATGATACTAATAACGACTAAACAAGTATTTGCTTGGAATTATTACGGAATTTGATCTAACAGTAAACAGGACTAAACGCACAAAGAAAGTCGGAATCACAGGAAAGTACGGTGTCCGATACGTAAGTTTTCCAACACTTTTAATTATATCACGACAAACAATCAAATGTTGCCGTGAAATAAATTTATAAGGACAACAAACTGATTATCATTCCTACAGGGTTCATCGCTCCGAAGACAATCCAAGAAACTTGAAATTCAACAACACTCTCGTTACTTGTGCTCATTCTGCGGAAAGAACTCAGTTAAGCGGACTGCTGTCGGTATCTGGAAATGCCGATCTTGCCATAAGTCTATGGCTGGTGGTGCTTACACTCTTTCGTACGTCTTCTTTATTACATTCCTCATATCGAAGGGTCATAGTTACTAATAGTTATAACCATAGAACCACCAACGCCGCTACCGTTCGTTCGACTATCCGTCGTCTCCGTGAACTCGCTGAGGTGTAATTTAAAATCAATTTTTCAAAGTCATATGTATATGTATTTTAATCCATTAAAATGAAAGTTGTGATCTAAGGTTATTAAAGTTCTTATCATCATATATATTATTATTGTCGTATTGTAATCGTGGTGAGATTGGGTGTGTGAGAAGATGAAGTTTGCATATTAGGACAGGAAGTTACGTAGATTTATTGGATGCTTGAATGGTTGGAGAAGATCACAGAAATCATTTGGCAGAAAGTACGTACTCTCCCGATTGCTTCTGAACACTGCTTGTATCCACAGCCGGAAGAGCAGCAATCCAATCCAAGCTAGTAAGTAACTACCAATTCAGATTACATGCAAGGATTAATCTCGTCGAATAAGAAATTCCCTAGAATACTGTACGGCGACTTTATTGTGGCTATGAGGTTTCTTAGCATGGCGATTTTATGCGTTGGGAGCACTGCTTGTTAATTGCAAACCCTATCGCTTCATCTCAACAGCACGCTTATCATTCGCGAAGATCTTTGTGTCAAACACTTTACAGTCATGGTGTGCTGTGAATTGGTAGTATCTGAATGTAGAATATCGATTGATTTGAGTGTAATTATTGTTTACGCGTGTGAAGACGTAATGTGGATCTAGAGAGCCCTGGCGCTCGCTTGTTGGCTGTAGTAAACTTGTAAATGATAAGACTGCCTTCACTGTATTCGTAATTGCCAACCAAGAATCGTAAACGATGATTTGTAATTTATGACGTATATATTACGACTACTTAATATTTTACTTCCATACAAAATACACATAAAATTATCAAAACTGCAGTATCGATCTTGATCAAGTTTATAACATCCATCGATCTGACTCCTAGTACGCCGCAGATCTTGATTCAGTCTACCACTTCATCACCATCCATCCGCATCATCATCATCATTTCAACACTCAAATCTAATTCAAATTGGCTAATTATATAATTAAGTTCACATGGGGGACGAAGAAGAAGAATATCCATGCATTATATGCCTTTTAGAACTTCCTACAAGGGAGTCTAATGATTCTGATAATTCAACTATAACTTCAAGTGTTCAAGTTAAACGCGAAGTTAAGCATGAAGTTAAACAAGAATCAGAAGGTCAAAATGATAAAATTAATGAAAACAATGAATGGGTGAAAGTTGATGAAAGTAAGAATGATGATGGTAATACGATTTACAATGGGTCAAATTCAATTGCAAGGTTAGTTCCTTGTAATCATATGCTACATAATTCTTGCATTAAAATGTGGATCGAACAAGCTACTAGTACGTTATACTCTTATATATATGTTGATTTGAATGTAATTTTGACTGATTGATTTATAGGTTGTCCTACTTGTCGAACAAATTTTAATACTGTTGAAGTATTGCATACAGTACATGGTTCAATAACTTCAACCTACAAAGTTGAAACTAAAGTTCAATCAGCCGATCTTCCAGATGATTCATTTTCGAATCTCGATATAACAGATTTTATTGATGATTCGCCATGTTTATGTCTTATATGTGATTTAGGTACAAGAGAAGATGAATTACTATTATGTGATTCTTGTGATGCTCCATATCATGCAAGTTGCCTTGGTATGGATGGTGTTCCTTCTGAAGCTTGGTTTTGTCCTTCTTGTGTTGATAATCATGTTGTTACTGAAGATGTTATGAGAGAAGCAAATACCAGGAATGCAAGAGCAACTAGAAGGTCGAGGGCTACTGGTACAACCAATTCGACATCTTCATCAACAACTACAACTCCAAGAAGAACAAGAAATAGTACTGGTGTAAGAACAAGAGCAACTACAACACGAACACGTGCAACTGTACCAAGACAAAGTAGAAGAAGAACTGCTCAATGGGATAGAGCTTGGCAAACTGTTTGGGATAGACTTAATCAAGATTTAGATCAAAGTAGTGGTACTTCTACAAGAAGTAGGACAAATGATGTTGATAATACACAAAGTTCAAGTACAAATTCGAATGCAAGAAGAAGAAATCGAGTACGAGAACAAAGAGAAGCTGATGAATATCATATTTGGCAATTACGATTAAGAGTTGCAGAAGCGACAGGTGGATCAGCATATTTTCGAAATACAGCGAATTTATTCTTTAATAGGAATGAAGAAAATGAATCAAGAGTTCAAGAAACTCCTGAAATGACTGAGTCTTGGTCATTATTTGAACAGGCACTTGATATGGAAGAACAACAAAATCCTGAAACTAATTTAAATGATGATGGTTTAAGACATAGACCCTCAAGAACCTTTAATGACTGGCATTCAAAACGCGATCATGATAATTTAATTAGTAGTGATGGTATTACTGATACTACAATGCCAGAATCAAGTAGCAATGAAGCAAGGAAATTTAAAAGACCTAGAGCTGCTCAGCGAAGACACGAAAGTGCTAATTCTGTTCCAACTGTGAATTCATCAGCAACTTCAACTACTCGTGATACTACATCGACGCGTGAAGGCGAAAGTCCATCATTAGTGCGATCACTTCTTCAAGTTATTCGAAGACCACCATCACCATCATCGGAATCAACAGCATTTACATCATTAGTTTTACCACAGTCATCGACATCAGCATCTCCTCCATCATTATCACCCACACTTCAACCAACGGTTCCAATCCCTGTTCCTGTACTTCCAAATGGACGATATATTCCATCAGAAGGAAATTTACCAACTCCAAGAACAATTTCTCCTCAACCTTTATTACCTAATTTAATCACTAGAGCAAATTCACCTGGTTCTTGGTCACCTGGTCGTTCTTCTCCTCCTTTACTTAATTCATCTGCTTTACCTTCACCTCCTGCAGATCCAAAATCACCAATCCTAAGTCCAACAAGTTCCGCTGCAATTATACATTCAGATGCAGCTTCACCTCGTGGATCGCCGCCACCTAATCCAATAATATCTTCAAATATTCCTTCACAAAGTACTATATCTGGATCAAATAATGAATCACAAATACAGCAGCAATTAAGTCTTGAAGAGAAGACTCAAATTCAGGAAGTTGTTAGAGATGCATTACGTCCATTTTATAGATCTGGTGAAGTTTCAAAAGATGAATATACTGAAATTAATAAACATGTAAGTCATGTTTTATATGATATTATTGGAAAAGATAAGAATATAATTCAAGAAGATAGTAATGTTGAGTCGAATAGTCAAAATAACAATGACGATAATACGAAAGGGTTGGCGAAAACTCATGTGGAATCTGCTATTAAGAAGATTAAAAAATCTAATTCAAATCCAAGTTCTAATGGTATTACTACTTGTTCAAGTAATGCTGGCTAATGAGTTTTTTTTTATTTCAAATTGGTTCTTTGGTTATTCATGAGTTTAACTGTACATATTTACATAATATTTCTCTACTTTTTGTGACCTATATTGGCGTCTTTTAAACATCTCAGTTGCTTTTTTAGTTTTCTATCTGTGTGTTATCATATACTGGTGTACTCTTTCTGTTTGTATCGCAATATCAATCCATCTTTTATTTATCTTTGTCTTTATTTGTGCGTGAATTCATATAGGGATACGGCGTGTATGGAATGGAATTCAAGTTTATTATGACGGCCTCATGGATTTTGCTTTGTAGAATTGCCTGGGTGTTTTGGCGCGATGTATTATACTTTTGTATTTACTTATTGGAGTTCTGGCTAATAGATTCATCAAGTGAATAATGTACCGTAAACCAATGTAGTTATGATGTTGGTGAAGCACTGAAATAGCATATGCAGTAAGACCGGTGTAAGCGGTGTGGGCAAACGAATCCCAAATATGCAAGTCGTCATACTTCTCTCAAACCAACCGTGATAAAATCTTTTAGAATACTAGTAATTACCGGGTATTGAAATACATATATTTTTGCAGTAGTCACTGTGGCGCGGTTTGTGTAACACAGACTAACGTCATCCAAAACCTTCGACCACATCATGCATCACACTCTTCCAAATCCATCAAATTAACGATAGCAATCCTTTTAAAGCTCCGCCATCGCTCTCTGTGTTTACTCCATCACGTGCACAACAATGGCACGTGCCATTCAGACTGACGCGCTGTTTGTGTTCTGCCACTTACGGCAAGTCTCGCTGGGTTAGGTCGTTTCGCGATTTCATGAAGAAACTTTGATGTTCTTGTATGAAGTTGGAGAAGTTTTTGAT
>JAJLTX010000118.1:0-23621 GCA_030568365.1 Myxozyma kluyveri
GAAGGAGGGAGGGAAAAGGGCGGCGAGATATGTTGCGGTGTTGTGGTGTTGTGGGTGGTGCGGCGGTCGGGAGTCACGCACATCTGCAATTGGGAAATGGGCGGTCGCGCCAACACGCGTCATTAGCAAATCAATATGCACTCCCAATGAGGAAACGCCAAAGCAAAGTTGCACGTGATAGCGCTCCGCACAACTACGTCATCCTATGCACTGATGCAGTAAGTTGACACTTTATCCACATAACAATATTTACACATAGCTCTTGATCTTGACTCTGCGGTTGCGTTATAAAGTCGCTCGCTTTTTTTGAGAAATAGAACTAGGCTTTGCTGTTGATATACTGACCGGAACTCAAACTTACAAGGGCATGCCATTCATTCCATGGATGCTTGCGAGAGCTGTACATCAACAATTCAACAGTCGAATTTTCAAGTTCTTTTAAATGCGGCATCGCAGTCCCTCCTAATCTATGTACTATTAACTGACTATCTTACAATACAATCGAACGATCAGATTTGATTTTACTTCAACACTTTACTACCCACCAAATCCTTTTTCGTAACCATTCCTTCCAATCTGCCACGCTTTGTAAGTAAAACATATCTTACTCCCAAATTTTGAAATAAGTTCACAACAACTTGCAGTGAACTATTATATCCAATTGTAAGTGGAGCTGTATTTACAATTTTACTTAAATCAACAAATGTATCAATTCCTTCTGGTGGTGGTGGTGATCTTGGTGAACAACCTAAATAACATGGTGTAATATCACTGAATCTTGAAGTTGCACGAACTTGACGAAGTGCAAATCTCAGTTCTTTACGCGATATAAATCCCACAATTGACATTGATAATGAATCTAAAACAACGGGAAATCCTTTAAAATCTGCTGATCCAAGAATACTTTCAAGATCACCTAACGAATGACCACCTACTGTTAAATAAGTAATTCGTTCAGCTGGTGTCATGATTTCATCAACTGTTGCATCGATGATTCTTTCAGATCCATCATGCTTTAGATATGGATAGCCATGATATTGAATCCATCGTTCATAAATTCCACCCCGTGCTGAATCACTCCCACTTAATGCATCACCGACCCATTTTGCAATCATTACCGATACCATTATAGGGAGTACGAATCCAAGTGCACCTGTCAATTCAAACATTATAACAACAACTGAGATAGTTAATCTTGTAACTCCTCCCATTGCGGCAGCTGCACCAACAATCGCATAAACCGATGGATCAACACATGAAATTGATGCATCTGGTGGACATGTTGTTCTAAATGGAAATGAATTGGGTGAATATGAATTGGCACGTTCAACTAAGATACCAATTGCTCTTCCAATACATGCTCCAATTGTCATTGATGGCATCATTACACCCGACGGCAAATCAGTTCCAAATGTGTACGCTGTAAGAAAGAACCCTGAGACTGCAACTCCAAAAAGTAATCCAACAAGATGAGGCTGTGAATCGGCATTACAGAATGCAGAATTGGTAGAATCACATGCTTTGAAAAGTTCAGAAACAAGTTCGATATTTTGAATACGCGAAAATTGATCCGGAAATGAAATAAGTGCAGTAACAAGACTAAGTACAGCAACTTCAATCAATGGATGTCGAATTAATCTTGTACCAGCCCTAAATTTGGCGATCCGCATGTTTAGACTTATTAGTAATGCACCAACAATGCCACCAATAATTCCCAATAACATAAACGGAACTAACTCAAATCGATGAAAAAGTCGATTGGTGGTGACTTGGAAGATTACTAGTTTACCATTCCGAAATGGATTAACCAATTGAACTGTTACTGAAGCAACCATTGCACAAACGAAACTTCTCCATAAAGTTCGTTCAGGGAAGTAGTATGATATTTGCTCCAAGCTAAATAAAACTCCGCCAACCGGTGCACCAAATGCAACAGAGATTCCAGCGGCGGCAGCAGCAGAATACAATTCTCTCTTAATAGCTTCACTTCGTCGAAGTGAATATGTAGCACGAGCACCGACATTTGCAAAACAGCACGCAATATGTACAAGAGGTTCCTCAGCGCCAAACCATAAACCAGATGCAGCAGCTAAGCATAAAGAAATTGTTTTAGCAACAAGCGTTCCGAAACCTAGGAAACGTTTGATTATAAATCCGCCTAGAATGGTCTTGATTTCAGGAATTCCACTGTGACTGTATGGTGAATATCGTAATATAATGAATGAAGCCGCTGTTCCAAAAGCGACTGCATAGAGTGCATAGAATGTGAAATCGACAGCCGTTCCTGCTTTGCCTGATGTGTGCAGTGCGCGAGACCACGGTACCCATTCATCACAAACTGGCTCGTTAGCATCTATTCCGAAAAGATAAAAATAGTAACATACCTCCATTATCAGACCCAAGACAGCAAAACTTCTCACTGAGATAGAACTTTTCTGAACAATAGCCTCTTTTCAAATCCGCCAACCAATCAATCACAACATCAATCATTGCCGCCGTAGCACCAACCAATATTCCTGTAACCAATAACACAATCCATACTTTAGTAGTATTACTTACCCTCCATCGATTACGTTCGGCAGCATCTCGTAGCCTAGCTTTCTCTTTTTGAAATTCTGTTAACCAGTCTATTGTCGACATATTCTCATATCCGCCAGCGCCATTCACCGCGCTAGTCCCATCACCAATTCTTGCGTCGAGATATCCTTTAACAGTAGACGAACTCTCAGCACTGAACCTTCGCTGAACAGTTATTGATCGATGTGAGTTTCCATTGCCCATTGCCGCTGGCGTCGTTGCTTCTGCTTCGCCGAGCATACCATTATCAGTTCCAGGCGACGTTTCGAAGAATGACATTTCATTCTGCAAGTTATATACACCATGCTCTTCACCATACGGGGAGATCAGTGAGTCTTGTGATACTCTTTTAACAGCTCCTTCACTTCCATCAAATGCACTCTCACTTGCAGCACCACTTACCGGAGTTGCTATCCCCGAGCTAGGTACATTTGACCATACATTTCCTGCCTCGATAATTGAGTCTGCACGCGGTGGTCCTCGACTGGAGAAGTCAATTGTGTTGGAGCTTGCAGCGGCATCAAGCAGACTGTCGTCCGACGGTATCCGTGGAACAGCCGTGCCCATTGATAGTCATGTAGATACGCAAATGCGTGCCTGCTGTGTTTACATGCGTACAATCGATGACGATGTGTGGTCAAGAGGGCGTCGTCATCTGCGTCCAGAGCACGCAGCAGCCTTAAGCCGCACGCCCATCAGCACTATCGCCGGGGACACTCTCTATATAAGACGAGCAAAAGAGCAGTTCAGCGCGGCAGAGACCACCATCCACGCGGACAACTTCTTTCTTACTAAGTTTATAGGCTTTTGCGCAAAAGAGTACGAGCTTATACATACAAGGAATAAGCATTTATGGGTGCTGTTCTTACATAAATTCAGCAAGAGTATCAGGCACATGAAGACAAGGGAGGCCTGCCCACTGATGGCGAGCCAAGGCCACATCAGGAGCGGGTTAAAATTGAACGTTTAATACGCGCAATAATCCTACAGTAAATGTTGCAGTAATCTCAAGATAAATTAGCTCAAAAGTAGCGCCAAAGCTAGCTATGAATACATATATATATGTATAGATCAGTATAGCGTAATTACAACTAATTCTCAGTTGCTGCCTTTGACAAGTTTGATCCAGGTTCGGGTATATCGGGGTATCAGGGACCTCCACATCGCAGAACATACACCGCGACGCGTAGGTGCGTGCCGCTAACACCGACGCGCGCAGACACGTGCGCGACGCGTAACTCCAAAGCGGCCTGACCCGGACACACGCGTTGTTTGAGTCCTGCCGCATCCAGCTTAGCCGCGACATTCGTGCGCGTGTCTCGCAGACCCGCAAACCCACAGACCCGCTTGCGCCGCTGCTGTTGCCGCCGCCGTCGCCCACTTCCAAATCGCCCGCCGCGTTCTCTTCTCTCTCCCCTCTTCCCTTCCCTCTTCAACGTAAAGACTCTATGAGATCTGATAAGCTCAAAATGTTTGTTAACAGCAAAGGTTTTAAAGCGCACGCCGTGCTGGGTTCGTCTCCAGCACCACAGTTTCTAAAACAGACGGCACCCCGGTGCAAAACAGATTCTGTGGTAACCTCGGCACCGACTGCATATGTCTCTTCCATCCATGGACGCGAACGTCATGATTCTGTGAATGCAAGTAGGAATCGGTTCGGGTTGCCAGAGCATATCAAACGGCCTATCGAAGCAGGTCCTGCCGAATTTACAGGCAATCATACCTTCGGGTTGGGAGCACGGCAGACCGACCCGTTTCCAACTCAGACGCGTACCGGAGGGCTTTATGACTCTGCAGCGGATGAGCGATTCGGTAGTGGTGTCTCCAACGGAATAAACTGTGTACTGTCAAGAGCTTCAAGCTTAGAAGACCAGTTGATGTCCGTCAATCCGTTCGAACACCCTCGCGCAGACGAAGAGTTGGAGCTCTCTGCCGAGGAGGAACGTGAACTTCTGGAATACGAAGAGACGCTCCGGGCGACTGCATGTCAACCATGGGACATCTTTAGTGATGCGATGGCCATCGATGTCGAGTTCGGATGTGGCGATGATGATCGGTTCATCGCCGTGATGGGATCTGATATGGAGGTTGACGGGTGGGAGAGTGAATTGGCGGGAATGATTGGCGAGGATGAGATGGCGATGGCGGTTGACGGATGGGAGAGTGAATTGGCGGGAATAATTGGCGATGAGATGGCGATGGAGGTAGAAGATGGCGATGATGAGATGGCGATGGAGGTCGAAATCAATATTGATCAAGACGGAGATGTCGAGATGAGCTTCAGTGATACTTTCGGAGAATCAACCTTAGTTGATGAAGACTCAGCACAGCCACAAGTGGAACTTGACGCAATTCTCGACGAAATTATTGCTATGGATTGTGTGGAACTCAATGTGATTCTCGACAAAATTATAGCTATGGATTGTGCTCCCAGAATTGACGCAATTAATGATGAAGTCATCAACATGCAGTACATTTTCAGCGACGAATATTTGAAGATGCTTGAGCAATCTCTTGACGATATCATCAACTGCCCGTTCAATTTAGACAGTATCGACGACGCTGACATCACATTTGTTGGTGTTATGTCACCGGGGAAAGAGTCAAGCAATGAGCCAGTCGACGTAAGCTTTGATAATATATTAATGACTCAAGAATCCGATGCAAGTGTTGATATGTTCAACGACCAAGCTATTGATGCGCCAGCGCATGAAGACGACATCAAAAAATCACCAGAGGTACAAGCTGAAGTACCAGAGGTACAAGTTAAAGAACCAGAGGTACAAGTTGAAGAACCAGAGATACAAATTGAAGAACCCGGTCACCAAACTGATGCAGATGACAGCAGTGACGGTTCCGAGTACGAATCGGATGACGAGATTATTATTATCATTAATGAAGAAGACCGCTCAAAAACTTAGGCAACTTTATGCGGGTCAGGGCTTATTTCCGCTGCTTGATTCATTAACAAATCAGCACTCATACTGGATTTCCATTTCTTGCTCGTCGATTGACTAAATGATTCATCTTCTCGGTTCAAGGAATTATTACTGTGTTGAGGCTTTAATCCACAGCCTCCGTTGTGATCTTCAGATTTGATTCGGCTCTTCGCATATTCGATCGTCAGCGTTTTTATATCAATCACGTCTGCATGTGATGCGCATACCGTTAGGACTTGCAGGCCAGCTGTACTTTACTGTGAGATTCTACTTTGCTTTGATATACCTCTAGACTCAGATGCATCTTATATATGGTGGCATCATAACAATTTGCTATTTTTGATTGTTTGCTTACACATTACAGTTTCGTTTCTGACTATTGTTGCGTCCTGCGATGTCCTGTGTGAGCGCTTTCTGCGCACCTCAACAGATTCTTGCTGCTGTTTCTCTGCTACGTTTATTAAGTCGTTACTGTTCTGATTGTCAGTTCTGCGATGTTTTCTGAAAGAATTTCACTACCGTTGGTGAACAGTATGTCTTGCTACGTTTATGTTCCATTCGTACAATGCGTACGATTCGCATTATGTGCGACCAAAGTTCACTGTGAGATTCTTTTTGCTTTAATATCTATATTCTTATACCATCGTTACATTATCGTTTCGATGTCGCCTTTTTGATTTGCTTGCTAACCTATTTAGCCAGTCGCATTATCAGATCTTTCACTGTACTTTCTGTGCAGAGCGCCGTTCTGCGCATATGTTTTGATCCCTCTGGATTATTGTGCAATTTTTGCTTCTATTATATAATATCGACGTTATTATCATCGTCTAGCTACGTATATTATATAATGCGTACGCGCGTATGAAGTGCGTTTCTCATTCATCGTTGTTTAACGGTTTTTACAAAGTATATTCGCCTAGTAGACTAGTACTTTGCAATCTAAATCGTCAATATATATTCAATGCCTTGAAGAGTTTCTTGAAATTCTATCAATAACAAATTAGCTCTCTAAATATATGAGCTATTCATTTGTTTGGTTGGTTCAACTGCCGATCTTTAGTCTTCAATCTTGCAAAGACTATTAACTTTTTATTCGCTTTCAAAATATTCTACAAGTTTTCTTTAATTATTTACAGCTGTATGGAAGGCTGTATCGTATATCGTCACTAAGTGGTATCTACTATTACATTCAAGTGCTGTATACTACTCGTTCAAGTGATTCTGCTGTCATATCGCATCGTGTGTATGACGTATTCAGAGTGATATTCTTTCGTTCCACTATGTTGTTTCTTGCTACATCTACTCGACTACGCGGCTTAGCGCGTCGCGTTTATATTGAGTGACGCGCTGATTGATTTATATGTTGTGCGTTTTTTAAATCATATATACTGCATTACAGCTGTATGTATGACTGTATCGTGTATCGTCACTGAATATTATCTACTACTACGATCAAGTGCTGAATATTACTCGTTCAAGTGATTCAGCTGTCATATTGCATTGCATGTATGACGCTACGATGCTGTTTTTCAATCTGCCTTGTTACATCCACTCGACTACGCGGCTTGGCGCGTTTCTATCGAGTGACGCGTTGATTTTATCGAGTGATTGATTATATATTGTGCTTTTTCAATCATATATACTGCATGGTATTTGCCTAATTAAATACTTGCATGGCATACTGTGTCACTTCGTCAGAGATTTATCACTTGATCAAGTGATGGAGTAGTCATATTTTTCGCTTCGTTGACGCGTCCTAATTACGCGATACTTTACAACTCTATGCAAGGCTGTACCGTGTATTATTATTATCACTAAATATTATCCACTATTGCAATCAATTGTTGAAATGACTCGTTCGAGTGATTCTGCTGCTCGCGCGTATGGCGTATTCAAAGTGATATGGTTTCTCTACGATGTTGTTTTTCAATCACTCTTGCTTTTGTATCGAGTGGCGCGCTAACTGATTCGTATATTGTGCTTTTTCAATCATCTACTATACTGCACAGTGTTCGTCTTATTCAGAATGATATGCTTTCATTCTACGACGCTTTTTTTTCAGTCAGTTTTACTACATCTGCTGGACTACGTGACTTGGCGCGTTTGTGTCGAGTGACGCGTCGATTGAGTCATATATTGTGCTTTTTCAATCGTATATACTGCACGGTATTCATCTAGTTGAATATTTGCAAGGTATACTGTGCTGCTTCATCAGAATTTATTGCTTAACCAAGTGGTCATATTTTTACGCGTCGTTTAACGCGTCCAGACTGCGCGATACACAGTTGTATCATATTCTGCGTTATTTCACTTGAATTTATGGCATGTTACTCAGTTTCGTTCATGCAATGTCAAGTATCTTCAATAATATTCGAATAATTTAATCAAGTTGAGATTTATGGCTCGTTCTGCGGCATACAGCAACCATCACAGCCACTGACCTACCCGGGAGGGTGCAGCAAGCACAATGCACCCGACCAAATCATGTAGGTCTGTGGCACCGGATTCCTAGTTCTAGACCAGGCATCGGAATCCCAAGTGGATTCACGGCCACGGCGGAACAGGTCTCCAGCTGGAGCTGCAGGACGGGGGACGGCGGTTGAATGCAATTCGGTTGACAGTGATCCTCACGTTGGTGATCTGGCCTCCTTAGACAGAAGCATCCCGCAGTATATTATCGTTGTTCAAGTGTTCAGGTTATGTGGTGTGGTTGTTCAAGATGAGTTGAATTTAAATGAGAAGAGGTGGTGTTATTGTTCAAGACGAGCTGGGTTTAGATGGTTGAAATGGCGTTTAAGGTGTTCTGGCGTTTACTGGGTTTTCTGTTTTTAATTTCTTTACTCATTCATAAAATTAATACCTCTAGATTATTAAATGTCTAAAATATTCGCATAAATAAATAATAGTTTTATTCTATTCTATATAATCTTTGTAATTGAAACTGTAGCTGATTGTTAGAAGTCTGCACCGGAATAGTGCACATCGGTAGCTGATCTATAACAGCTGTTTGCCGCATCATACTTTGTCGTAACGCGACTCATGTTGCAGGGAGAATTTATGTAATTAATATTCTAGAAAAATAATAAATAATACGTTTGCCTTAACTTGTGTATTTGATCCGGTATCGCGATCCTGTGCATGGTGCGCTGGTGTCTGTTCGTTTGTATGCCTCGCGGATGCCGATGCACCCATTTGTTTCTTCGATTGAAACGAAACGTTTAACTACTTGACTTGCAGTATCCGCTATGTGAGCAAATCAAGTTTATTCGTCTATATAGCTCGGATTGGTGCTTCGGCAGCAATCCTTGCAAACGATGTCCCTGTGGAATTAAGAGAAATTTACAGCGATTGCCTGGTTCGCGGCGCGCTTTCGACGTTATCGTTGTCGAAGCCGGCGGTCGTCAATTATGGCTTACTACGTACTCTCAACTTATCAATCCTTCAAGTTCGAGTTTTGCATGCCTTTTACTCAATAAGGTTGCACTTGGTATTTATTCAAGTGTTGCTACGATGCGCAGAGTATGCGGTGCTACAAATTCTCAGAGAACGCTGAGAATACTGAATCTGTGTACATCAACGATTTCAAATAGCATATTATTAATGCGTAGAAAATTTCAAATAGCATATTAGTAGTACATAGTTATAAAACAGCGTAGTAATAGTACAATATTTACAAAAATATTAGTGCAAAGTAGCGATGCAAATAGAAGTACATGTTTAACTTTGAGGCAATCTCCAATAGGATGCTCCAAAGACCACCGAATAGAATTTCCATTTCCTTCTCCAATATTGTGCATCAGTTGCACCATTCCATTTACTCTTAGCATCCTTAGCAATTCTTGCAACTTTCATCTTGAATCGAATTCGATTCAGTCGTGATTTAATATACTTCTGCCAATGGCGTTCGTTCCTATCATCACTTCGAGTTTGGGTAAGTGTTGACAGTCCATACTGATCAGGAGTTATTGATCTTCTTGTACCATTTCGTTCTTGACCAATAGCTTTATATTCCTCAAATGAAATTCTCCAGTCTTGATGACGCATTTTTAATAATCCATTGGATACACTGGTCATTACGGTTCTTGAATCATTAGCCGATAATGAATTTGGTAATGGTGTAATTTCAGGTAAACCACTTCTTCTTTCGAATTTCCGTAATGATGAAGTTCCTGCAAACCTTGGCTCAGTATATAATTCACCATATTTGTGTTCATGGCTCTTAATTTGATTTGATACATATGAATGAAATTGAGATTGTTGCGCAAGATCATCATAATTCCCACTATACCGTTTCCTTTGTTGCTGCATTTGTTGTTGTCGAAGTATATATCTAATTGATTGTAAATAATCTTGTAAATCATGTTGTTGGTTACAGTAATCACATGTTGAATTAGATGGATGTATATACCATTTCATTACACGACGAAGTGCAATATAATAATTTGAATCAGAAATATCAGCTTGGTTTAGTTGCTGTTTGAGAAGCACTGAAGCTGGAGTTGGTGTTGGTGTAGGTAAATTTGATAACTTACAAGCTGATATAAGTGAAATGTCGAAAATTGGAGTCGGTTGTGATATTGACGAAGCTGTTCGTATGGCAAATTTGAATGATGTTGATTGTCCTGATGAAATACTCTGTCGTCTTGATGTAGGTGCTGGAACTGTAGAGATTTCGTTACGTCGTAATGGTCCTGAAATACTAGCACGTCTTAGAGATGGAGCTGATAACGTGGCGTTAAGTGACGGTCTAATTTGTGGACCTCTGTATAAAGTATCCATATGAGGTGCTGAGAAACTTTGATATCCAGGTGGAGTACGTAGCATTACTTGAGAACTAGTTCGTCTTGGAATATTACTATTTCGTTGATTTAAGAATGTCTGATATCGATATAATTCAGGTTGTTGGATAAGTGTTTCAGGGGCTTTGTAATATCGATTTGAAAATGTACGAGCCATTGGAACTGATGCTTCTAACGGTGTTGCTGGTGATGGAGTTGATTGTGAAGAAGATGATGGTGATTCTGGTGATGCTGAAGATACATCCGAGGGATCATCAAGATCAACATCGACATCAATAGCTAATAATCGTTCAGTATAATATTCCAGCATTATGCCTTCTAAAGCAGAAGGAGGTCTTGAATTTGGTGAATTACAATATTCAACCCATAAATTATGTTCATAATCGAAACCACCTCGAATGGAATCATATGCTGAAGTTCCTAGTGGTTGGTCTGGTTCATATGTTGGAAATTCGATAGGAATCTGAGGATCAAATGGAAAAAATACATCATCAGTCAGTGATTTGCATACAGTTATACTTGTTGAAGGTTTCTGAAGCTCAGGATACGTCTTAAACCATTTCCAACACTTGAACACTCCACGCCCTCGTCTCTCTCGTTTCCTTAACTCTTTCATTTGTTTCTTCCATAATCTCTCTTCTTCAGCTTTGCTTTCTTTCCACTCATTGAATTTCCCTGGTTGAACAACTGTATACTTTACTCTTTGAGATAATAACGGTGCATGTGACTCAAATGAACCTGCATATTCAGTTTGGCTACCAGACATATACGAGTCGACAGCAAGGGGTACATTTTTATATGGTAATATCTTACTAGTATCTTCTTCAAGAATTAAAATATAAGATTGTGAAAGACTTGTACTTGATGGATGTCGAGTTAATAGTGGCGTTAGATCTGTCCCTTGTAGTGCTGGGTCGACTGCTTCTAGTGCTGCTTCGATACTACTGGCATTGCGATTCTGTGTCTCGTTAGTATACTCTCATGGTATGTAAGTAGAAGTAGCCATACATTGAGTAACTGCGACAATCGTCGACCAAGTCCACTATGAGACGACCACATTACTAGCCAACCCACCAGAAACAAGGTAGTCTGAGTCCGCCGTTGCTGCAAGGAAGCGCAACAACGACGAGCGACAGATTGTGGCGATAGGGGAAGTGAAGGATATCATATCGATTGTCTCGAAGCGTCGTTTGTGCAACACAGCGATAGGCGGGGCTGTTTTGAATAGCTGTGTGGTTTGTGCGACTGTAGCAAGTAACCATATTGGTCAGAATTTGGTGGAAGCATTTTGGAGACGACCTGAGTGACTGTGGAGTTTCCTGATGCTGTTTTTAAATTAATTTGAAGATGATATTGAGTTCGTGAGACAATGGTATGCAGGAGATCATATATCGAGATGGTTAGTGGTATTATTGGGACCGCAACTCGAGGAAGTGGTAAGCATACGGTCAAAAGAAGTGGTATCACGTCCTCATCTCGTGATCTTCCCACTTTTTCTGGCGCGGTCTACAAAAAATAGCAAATGCGCATGAAGAAAAACAATACAAGATCAAGTTCAACTTAACCAGCCAAGTCGGAACCGCCGTCTTATATAGATATGGCGATGTTTATACGCCGATACGTCTCGAGTCTGAAGCGCTGCTGAGGCGCTTCTGAAGCGCGCGGTATGGGGGTTTATCCCTTGTGTTCTGCAAGCAGTATGGTGCTTGTACCATTTTACTACAGTACTGCACAAACATTTTTTCCCGAACTCGGATGAGTTGAATATAAATTCTGGAACAGGACGGGATATAACCAACAGAAGTAGTTGCGAATTGCAATTGGAAAGAAGTGTGGAAAATGGTTGTTGGGCAAGGAATTGTTAGGCCTAACTTTGGACTGCTACGGCGATGCACAGCTGGTAAGTGTTTTATTTGAAATATTAATGGATGAGAATGATGTTAATTAATTGTTATTTATTAGTTTCACCAACGTCAAGGTCATTGGCAACGGCAGCAGAAGATGTTTCTTCAAACTATAAATTAATGTCAGGAATGATATTAAGTCGACCGCCAGTCATCACACCGGAATTAACTGAATTCGAAAAAGCATATTATAACTATCAAACCGAACTTCGGAAACGAATGAGTTGGACATTCCCACATTGGTTTTACTACGGACAAGGTACACATGCAGAAAGTCAATTTCTTGCAGTTCAGCCTAAATTAGATGCAAGTGATAAGAAAGTATTATTTAACAGAAAAAGAGACGAGAAACAAGAGATTTTCTTCCCGAAACGTGATGCTGAACGCGAAACTGAAGAGTCTGCAAGAGTGTTTGCACCAATTGTTCCCAAGTCAAGAACTACTGACGCAGATGCTACCAATAATGTTCAAAGTTTGGAAAGAAAATTAGATAGAACATTATATTTACTTGTTAGGAAAAATAGGGATCATGAATTTAGTTGGAAATTTCCAAGCGATGAAATTAAAGGTGAAGAATCATTACATGGGGCAGCGCAACGAATGTTGGAAGAATATGGTGGTTCAGAAATGAGAACTTGGATGGTTTCAAATACACCTGCATTATTTCATTCATATGTCTATGCAGGAAATGAAGCTCAAAAAGGTGCTAAAGTATTCTTTTTAAAATCACGTATCTTTCAAGGTTCATTTATTCCTCAATCAAGTAGTGAAATTGTTGATTACGCGTGGTTGACAAAGGAGGAAATTGAGAAATATGTTTCACAATCATATTGGTCAGCTGTTAAGCTTGCTCTAGGGTCACAGTAAGTTTTTTGGCTACGTGTCTATGTGGATTTTCATTTGTAGATAGTTTTTATTGATTTGTATCTATTGTAATATAAGTTTAAGTTTTTTGAAAATGACATTTATAGATGAAGAATATGGAGTGGAATGAATGTATATTAAAATTAAAACTATGAGATTATGACTTATGAAACCGGACAGTTACCCAGACAAAACGAACCAGAACCAAACCAGACCAGAAATCGATAACAAGAACAACCAAAAAAACCATTAACGATGATCACGAGTAGAAAACCAAGCACATTAAGAAGATAGTAAGACGAACTAATCAAGCTTTTCAGGCTCGACAGTCATAATTGAATCACCAGAAGAGGACGATGTATCTGAAGCGGCGTCGATCCAATCTTCTGGAGAAGATGGACTTGGAACAGTTTCGATTGTAATCTTTCTGCGAGGTTGTTCAGGAACCTTGGGAACAGTGACTTCCAGAACACCATTAACAATCTTTGCAACAATATCATCAACAACAATCTTAGCTTGAGGGCCCAGTCTCACACGACGTTCAAAATGACCAGTTGCTCGTTCTTGTAATCGAACATTGAATTCGTCAGTGGAAGCAAAGTTCTTGGGACGCTTGACAATATCGCCAGTGATGACGAGCTCGTTGGTCTTGGGCTCATAGTCGACTGATATTGCATTTGGAGATGCTCCAGGCACGGCAGCGGCAATGTAAAATGACTTGGTGGTCTCGTAGACATCGACAGCTGGGATAAAGTCGACCTCTGGAGCCGTGTTCTTGCGCTCAGATGAAGATGGCGCTGCATCAGCCTCGGGAGCTGGCGAAGAAGACTTGGACTTGGACTTGGACTTGTGGGCGTCAGCAAACTTGCCGGCGCAAGCACCAGGAGGAGCACCAGCGGGGCTAAATGGGAAGAAGCCTTGACCAAAAGGATTGAATCCTGCAGCAGGGCCATGACGAGCACCGGACTCAGGAACAAACTCGGCACCGAAGGGGAAGCCAGAAGAATGAGGACCACGACGAGCACCGGGACCGGACTCCTGATTGCCGTTGAACCGGCGAGCGAACTCGTCGACAATGTCGAAAATGACGGGATAATCGAAGGCAGGCATGTTGCTTAAGGGAGAGAGTGAAAGCGAATAGACTGAAGAGCGAAGTGCGAAGGTGGTGGATAGCGAGTACTCTGAGGCTAGGGAGGCGGGAGAGTGATGCGGGATGATGGCCAGAACAGACGGGAGGAGACAAGGGGGACGGGGGCGTCTTTATACCCCGGGGCCGGTGCCCCTGGAAGCGTGCGAGTCCATTGCTAAGCAGCAGACGCAGACGGGATCCGGTGGAGTATTCTGGGGGGTTCTGGCGCGGTGGTGACGCGGCCCGGAAACGGTGCACTTCCACAGTCAAGCGGAGTGCGGGGCGTCTTGGGCTCGTAGCGAGTCTTCGAGAAGCGCCGCGAAGGTCCCAGCGCGCCGCACAACTCCCAGCAGCGACTAGAGTTTCATTCTGCCCAGGGATGCGCTCCGCTCCCGATACGGTACAGCGGGCTGGATAAGTGGATCCTGGCCCCTTCTGCACTGCAAGACCGCAGCGAACTGCGCCGACTCGGCGCCGGAAAAGTGCTTCTGCGACCGTGGAAAGTCGGCGAAGCTGCACCTCGGCCCCGGTGGAGAAATGCTGCTCCGGCCTGAATATTCAGAGACTCACTGCGATGCGTCCGTCGGGACCGAGATTGGTACAACTGCCTTGCCGCTTACAGTTGCTTACATTTGTTCATTCAGCATCGGGTCTTGTAGAACGCGTAAGCGAACTGAAGGAGCTGATTACTCAAGGCCCATGATTTCATTGCTATCAAGAACGGCAGTCAGTACACAGTATCATGGCTCGTCGCGTTGTGATTACAGGAGTTGGACTTGTGACTCCGCTAGGAGTGGGAGTCAAACATGCCTGGCCACGGCTACTTGCTGGTGAATCAGGGATCGTGAGTACAATCGGTCGAGTGCCTTCAACGCCTGGCATGGGAGGTGACTATGCAAGTATACCATGTCAAGTTGCAGGATTTGTACCTACAGGAGAGGAGGGATTCGAGAAAGGATTATGGGATTCATCCGAGTATGTTAGTAAAGGGGTATGTGCACACACATTTAATTTTAGAATGTGACGAAGATTATTGATTCAAATAGGAGGAACGACGAATGGGAAAGTTCGCAACTTATGGGATCGCAGCTGTGGAGGAAGCGTTGAAAGATGCAGAGTATATGCCTTCTAATGAGTTACAGGAAATGCGAACGGTATGTATTCTGAAATCTATATATTGGTATGGTTGTTAATTGAGTAGGGTGTGTGTTTCGGAACAGGAATAGGAAATATCGATGATACGTATGAGAGTATAGTTTCATTTGAGAGCAATGGATATCGCAAAATGTCGCCTTTTGTAGTTCCAAGAATGTTACTTAACATGGCTGCCGGATATATTTCAATGCGATATAAATTACGAGGTCCAGTTCACTCAGTTACAACAGCATGTACGACAGGACTTCATTCAATTGGAGATGCGTCAAGATTTATTAAGTTTGGAGATGCAGATGTAATGATTGCAGGAGGATCAGAGGCAAGTATAAGTCCATTTGCGATTGGAGGATTTTCAAGATCTAAATCGGTTGCAACTTCATTTAATCAAACTCCTGAAAAAGCTTCAAGACCTTTTGATGCATTAAGAAATGGATTCGTTATGGGTGAAGGTGCTGGTGCGGTTGTTTTGGAAGAATTAAATCATGCGTTGGAACGAGGAGCGCCTATTTATGCTGAAGTTGTTGGGTATGGATCATCTGGCGATGCGCATCATATTACATCACCACCAGAAGATGGAAAAGGTATATATTCAGCAATGGAAAGTGCGAAAAAACAAGCAGGAATTCAACCAGTTGACATTGGATATGTTAACGCGCATGCAACATCAACATTATTAGGAGATGCGGCAGAAAATCAAGCAATCAAAAGGTTGCTAATCGAAAATGAAAAAGACGAATCTACCGGTCATAGATATTCGGATTCTTTGAAAGTTAACGTGTCCAGTACTAAAGGAGCAACTGGTCATTTGCTTGGTGCAGCAGGTGCTATTGAGACTATATTCACAGTATTAGCGATGAAACATGGTGTTTTACCACCAACAATTAACTTAGATAAAGTATCAGACGAAGAGGAATTTAATTGTAATTATATTCCCAACAAAGCTCAACATAATGTCAATATTGGATTCGCGTTATCAAATTCATCTGGATTCGGTGGTACAAATGCAAGTATATGCCTTGCGAGGGATGTGGTTATGTAAATAATTCATTTTATAATTCATTTCTGTACATATTAACATTACAATTTTTGACAACGATATTATCAATAATAGAGATTAAGAAGGAAAAAAAGTCCCAAACGCGTGAATGCAATCCATACAAACAAAAATGCACAAGAAAGTATAGAATAAAACTCAAGATATCAAAATAACAAATTTGTCTTTATAGTCATTGCAAAGGTGACTAACTGGCTGTGAGATTGATTTTTATTTCATGTGTTGCCGCACCGATGCATACAAGTAAGTACATCCCTAGCAGGTATTACTACTGCTGCATTACCATGATCACCAACTCCCAAAGAAATAATAATCTTCTCATTAAGATATCCTTCATATCTATTTTGATTACTTTCCCAAGCAACCGAAACTGTATACATGAATTTTCCTTCGACATCGTATTTCTGTTCCCATTCATCTTCATTGTCAAATCTTATATGTTTATTTGAAAATCCAACAACTTCAAACGGCGCAACTGTTCTCCAAACAGCTACAAATCTTTTATACTGTACTTTTAATGATTCTTCAACACCTTCTTTTTTATGAACAAATGACATGAAAACTGTATTCGATGCACTAGGTTCACATTCTCCATAATTACATAATACAACTTTAATTGCATTTGTAGCTTGATGCCAAGTTGCGTCTTCAGTTAAACAACTTGTTTCAAATGGACTTGTCATGTTTGTTGTGGTAAGTCCATTTCCAATCAATTTTGAAAAATGTCGTGTATTATGCCCAAGATCATATTGAACATATTGTTCTCCTGATTCATGATCGAAAAACATTAAATAATTCTTCTCGATTGTATGTCGGCCTTCAATTTTCGTAAGCTCTGTAACTGTTGGAAACTGATTAAGTAGTGCTCTACTAACGCGGTATCGTAGTGATGGATAAACAGAGCGTAAATCAATAACCCAGAGACCAAAACATCCATACCGAGATTGTTGATTAAGAATCATTAAAGGGGCGCCATCATTTGACCAAAATACTCTTGGATCGTGATATCCCGGTACAGCAGACATGAATTCACGTTCAAGACAATCTTTGGCAGGAGTCTGGGGAACTGATAATTCACGAGGTGAAGTTGCACATGCAATTACTCTAACAGTAATAGGGAAACCGAGTCCTGAATCTCGTTGCTCGTCGACATATCTTGCTTCACAGATTAACGAAGTTTGAAAATAACCTGATCCACGAACTCGCGAGACTATTAAAAATGGATAATGTGATGTTGGCGGCATGGCGATAATTGTTGGATTGTAAGTTAGTGGATACTGTTCATTCGAAACTCGGACTTCAATAATTGGATATTTGGCGAGGATGAATGTGTCGAAATATTCAACTTTACCACTGTCCCCTGGGGCAGCTGTACACCAGAACAGAAAACTTGACAGACCTGGTGTGAGTAGAGGAGGACCTGCCAGTCTGAGCTTTGAATATGTCGATGAAAGAGAATTTACCGATTCAGGGCGAAGCTCTGCAGCAGAAGGAAGAGAAGCCATTGCTAACCCCCTACCGAACTTAAGTACCGCACTATCTTCAGTAAGAGCGGAATCGAAAGCCGACTCCAGAGCATTTCTGAAAAACAATTCGGGCCGATAACGTAGATGCCGACGCGCATCAGGAAGCGGTAAAACAGAAGATTTAAGTCGACCTGGTTGCATGACGTAGAGCAGAACGGCGATCGATGCAAGGAGGATCACGACGAGTGACCGTCGCAGTCGAGATGCGCGCGCCATGGCGGCGGAGATGATCTGAGTTGATCAGAGCGGATCAGCTCATGCGGTTGTCGAGAAGAAGACGACGGAGTGGAACGCGAGAGGTGGTGTGAAGTGATGCAAAGAATCAGACGCGGAGGTGGCTGCAAAGACGCAAACAATGAAGTGAGGTTTGGCTGCCTCGGCCGGAGATCAGTCCAGTCCTGTGGCCAATGTTGAGTTTTGTGCTTTAATAGTGAAGCGAAGTTAAAGCCAGGCTCAGAACTCGCTCAAATTGCCGAGTTGCGCAGCCAAGTGCTGCTTTTGCTTCTTTTGCTCGCTAACTGCCGTGCCCTTTACCACTGCAGAACGGCAATTCTGGGGCCCGCCGCGCCGCCATAACTAGTAACTACGTGTACCGTATTATTCGCAGTAGTGGACTACGATACGATATGTAGTGGCTTATGTGCGCCGGCCCGCCCGTCCGCGGCCGAGTCCGACGCCGGCCGCTGCCTGCGCGCCTGTGACATACGCGGGCGGCCAGAGGGGAGGGCTGGCGAGAGGAGCATGGAGTCGGGGCCTCAGGGGAACTCCGTCAGACATGAATCATAAGACTGGTAAATGGTACCTTTAGTCTTGTTCGTGACACTGACAGCTGTGATCGTCTTATGGCGCTAAGTCTCTTCTCTAACTTACAGCCGCTTATGCAGGGTGGAATGACGGTTGCAGCGGTCACGCCTGATGATGATATATGCTGGTGTCTATTAATTTACTGCATTAGGCCTTATAAAATGAGCATAAGTTACTGTATATACATATATTTACATGCACGATTTAGCCATGCCGATCTCCCCTTAGAACTCACTCATCAAACTTACTCCTACAGCAAGCTCCAGTGCCGTTCTTGCCAAGTCTTGCAGATTTTCCCTCTGGTCTAGTTTATTTCCACCCTCATCCTCATCCTCATTTATATTTTCAAAATCTGATTCGGATTCCTCGGTTCCATACTCAGTCATTGCTTCAATAGCAGTTGATGACGTATTTAAAGAATCATTCAAATTCAATGATACTTCAATTCTTCTTCCCTCCACAGGTCCACCTTCAACAATTCCGTATTTGACAATATAGTCACCATGTGTATAAGCAACCTCAGTCCATTGTTCAAATGATTGTGGCATATAAGTAACACCATTCATTTCCAGTTCAGCTGGTAAATGAACTGTTTTAGAATCACCTTCTAGATTAATGTTACATTCATCAATAAACTCTTGAACATTCTCATTCGTTTCAAATTCAATTTCTTTGTACAATTGCCTATTAAATCGAACGTCAACCCGTTGTGTAGGTAAACATAAATCAACTGCCGCATCTTCTTCAAGCGCTCTTAATTTCATATTATATTTATCAAAACTCCATGATTCATTCTCAACATTGGCAATTAATTCTAATCCACTATATTCTCTAAACGACGCTGGATGTATATACGGAGACGGAAAGAATTTAATTTTATAAAATCTTCGAACTGAGTTCCCATTTGATTGTTGTTTTAATGAAAATAGTGATTGTGTTGAATTTCCACTTATTAAATCTGTTCGTGCAAATGTATCAATAAACCGTGTGAATAATGGTGCGTGTGGTGAAAAATGGAAATTTGTATCTCGTTCAGAAACTAATTCGTGAGGCGTGATTGATGGCATTGCTGTATTTCCAATTGGTGAATTATGCAGTGCAATACCGAATCTAAAAAAATGTTAGTAATGAACATTCACACTTCATATAACTTAAAAAAAACTCACGTTGCTGAATACTGAGCTTGCGATTTCTCCTCTCCAGTCTCGTCTGTTACCAAAGACTCAACCAACTCAAACGCATCCGCTAACTTGATACCTCCAATTTCCTCATCACCATTCTCAGAGAGTT
This sequence comes from Myxozyma kluyveri, assembly GCA_030568365.1. Classification (NCBI taxonomy): domain Eukaryota; kingdom Fungi; phylum Ascomycota; class Lipomycetes; order Lipomycetales; family Lipomycetaceae; genus Myxozyma; species Myxozyma kluyveri. The sequence continues at coordinate 20,042 of JAJLTX010000118.1, forward strand.
GCTTTTCTGGAGTACTATCAGCTAATTTCTCCATTAATGCACCAACAGCAGCATCAACTGCTTTATTAGTATCAACAGTTGGATCTATACCCGATAATTGTTTAGAATAGTCAGATTCCACAGCTGGATTAACTAATTTAAAAGACTTTGTATTGAGTGCAGATATTTCACGAATAACTAATGTTGGATATTCTTGAACGAATTCTCTTGCTGTATCAGGAAGTTGATTTGTTTGAGCTACTTCATATCTTGATGATACTGCTTGCCACCTATACCATTCACGATCACGTAATTGCCAAGGTAAACTTGAACTTTCAAATGCAGGGTAAAATGCAGTTGATGAATCGACTAATGAGCCAGCTGAGAATAAAAATTGTTGAGTGGTTCGTGGCACAAGACCTAGATATTGAATAATTAAACGACGTGCAACGTCTGTATGCGGGAGATGAAGTGCCGAAATTCGAATATTTGTATGATTATGATTTGCAAATTCAACAAATGTTTCAGACAGTCTTGAAATAACATCAATAGGTACTGAGTCAATTGAAATAGCACCTGCCTCATGCGCCAGAAAATCAAGTTGAATTGTCGATTCGATGATACGCGAAACAATTTGTTCAAGTCTCTTTTCAGCTTCTTCAACTGCAGCTTCAGGGCCTATTAATTCAATTGTATCATGTTGCTTACCTAAGATGCGTAAATCAACACCAGAGCTTGCAATCTCACGCAACAAAGCAGCGTCTTTAGAAAGTAATAATGCCATATCTCTTCTGTTTTTAGTGACAAACTTGCGTCGAGATAATAAATCCTTAGTAATATCAGTAGACGCACGAATATCCCACAAATCACGCAAAACAAAATTAAGAATTGTATCTTTCTTTTTCAATGATGCATAATACATTGATTTGACTTTTCGTCCTTCTTCTGATGATTTTTTTTGTGCTTCAGCTACTAAAATTGGACCATGCGTTCTCGCATATGATTCTAACTGATGTTTTTTGAATGAGCGTTGTAAACTTGTTCGCAGTTGTTTATATCGTTCAACAGATACAAGATTCGCATGTGGTCTCATGTCATCAATTGAAGCCATTAAATCTTCCCATACAACAGCTTTTTTAGCAACAAGTAATTCAGCAGCAAATTTAGCTCTTGCATTTTCTGAATCTTCATCCTTCTGTCCATCCGATTGACTTAGTGCTTGCTTATTCCTTTCTAATTCCTGCTCTTCCAGTTCTTTCAATTTATTCCGTGCATTTTGATGTGATTTTGATCGTCGTCTTCGCCTTGAATCGAGTCGTATCGGATCGAGAATAATAATGTCATCAGCACTTTTGTTAGTAAATTTAACTTCCCGTTCCACTAATTCTCCTTTTTCCAGTTCTTGCATCTTTTCTTCCTCAAGTCTAGCTTCTTCCGCAGCTCTTTCATTTTCCTCTTCTTCTTCTTCTTCTAATTTTTTCGTTTTGGGTTCAAATTCTTCAAAATCATCCTTCATTAACCGTTTAAAAGAATCACTCGTCCTCTTACTCGGAAAAATTCTATTTTGTGGAGCCCATCTTGAAGTTCTAGTGTTCCTTAACGGTGCTGATACTGGTGCTGTTGATTGCTGGGAAAATATTGGAGCATCACCTCGTAAGAACTCGGTCAATACCCGATCTTCATTGGAATCTTCTGTAGTGTGTGACACGTTGTCACTTTCAGTTGAGAAATTTCTTGAACTTTGAATAATTCCAGAAGTAACAGTATGTTTTCGTATCGGTACTCCTGATGAAGTTCTGCATATTTGACCTCTGCTATAATGTGCACGCAAGTTATCCGATGAAACGACGTGAGCAAGACGCGCGCGTATCGTAGACAACCGATTCATTGCGCACACTTACTTCGAGAGAAAGCCAGAGCAGTGCACAATGTGCGCTAATCAGCTGAAATCATCGACTTCGAAGTTGTATCGTGAATTGAACCGCTAGTGTGTGGTTGAATGAGTTGAGATCGTAATGGCTGGGACTTGGGGGAGTTGGGAGTCTGGAGCATAAACTCCCAGAATTTTTTTTGTGTGGCGGTTCGCGATGCATGAGCGCGTTAAGTGGTGATGAGGCGTCGCGGTTTTAGCTCTCCGCGGAGAACCCATCGTGCATTCTGCTAGTTTAATAGGAGATATATGGTAATCTATAATGGAGCGCTACACATTGTACTGATTATTTAAAGAGTATGTGACTTTGATATGCTATATACTTTACAAGATGGAGATCGCGGAACGGTCGAGTAGAAGAATGACATGTAATTTAACCTTTGATGAACTCCTCTGTGTGCTTTTTGCGATAAGCAGCACAGTTTCGTAGCCATCTACGATAACTGCTAATTGACGTAATATTCTCACCATAGTAATCCGGGACAGGGTTGGCGAATGATTGGTATGATGGATCAACGCGGTTCTTCTTGATTCGTTGAAGAAATAAATCTTCCTTCTATAGAATGAAGCAGGTTAGCATTTGTAGACCCAATCAGGTATAAAGTGAACGTACCACTCTGAAAGGAATTCTATTCTTGCCGAGGAAAGCAAAGTCAAAGATTGGAAAGGCAATCAAAGGGCCAATAAGTGTTCCTGCGACAGTGCACAGAATCACACCGGCAATAATTGCTATTGATGAATCAAGACCAAACACTTGCTGAGATGGGTCGATTTCAATATTCGAACCAAAAAACAGAGAGCCCACAAGGAAGGTTAAACCTGACAGTGCCATTGCGACGTATTGCGTGTAGCGACGGTAGGCGCGGAAACGAAGGAACTCGCCCCATGTAAGTGACCGATGATCTGGCTCTGCTGCTGGAGCTGAAGTTGCCGTGGCTGCCGCTGCTGCTGGAGTAGCTGTTGGTTGATATGGTCGGGATCGTGTGACTGAAAAGTGTCTGGCAAGAATGGTGGATGTGATGGAAGGTAATTGTACAGATGACTTGAACGGTGGTGGTCGGGAGATGGTAGATGTTGCAGGTGAGGATGAAAACGACCTTTGGTAAAGCAGACCGGTGAGGACCGCTGGACGCAGAGCGGCGCGAATACTCAGACGACTGCTGAGTCGAACTGACTGTATCAGTGGAGCAAGCAGCATTGTTATGGAAATGTGGCCTTGAGACTGGTGAGATAGTGGTGGTGAAGTTGGTGGAGGCTGATCGAACCTCTCGTCCGCCAATATCAGATCACGAAGATGAACTTGCCGCTGCACGTGATGTACCTCTGAAGCAGGTTAGGGGTTTAATTACATTCACACGAGTGCAGAGCCTACCAGCGGACCAGCCAGCTAATTATTCATTACAGTATACAGTAGTTCATTGTAGTCGTTGCAAATTACTTTAACTGATTTGCTGTATTGTTACAGAAGCACAGCATAGGAATCTCTGTCACAATTTGTCGAGTCTCAATGTTCTGTACAAGATCAAATGCCTCCGCAGACAATGGACTTGCAGTCCCAGCAAATCTAACATTGCTACAGTGCCGCGCAAACCAAATCATACAACGGATTCGCCGAATTTTGACCCGCACTCAGAACCGAATTTCTCCCCCACCACATCAGATATTCAAATA
>JAJLTX010000119.1:0-22991 GCA_030568365.1 Myxozyma kluyveri
TGCGGCCTGGACGGCGGGCGGGCGCTGCGCCGCTGCGTGCGAGGAGAGCCGGCGAACTGAAAGTACAGTAGGGCTTCGACGGCGCTACCAGACAAGTGCTGGACCACCGCTCTAATCTTCGCGCCTCTTGCCAGACAGCTACTGACCTACTGTAGCTCACGATGCGTTAATTAAATACATTTTCCAAGTAGATACTCTTCTAGAGTCTGGATATAATCTGTAAGATCAATCTCTAAGAAAGTTTTCGAGTAAGTATTTCTCGCTAACTGCAGCAAGCGCTACGGCGCGACGGGATGACGGCAAAGTTCAGCCTGATTCGAAATAAGAAATTTTCAAGTTAGCTTACACAACTTCCAGCAACACCACAGCACCACGAAACCAAATCTTCAAGAAACTAACTTCTTGAAAGAACAACAAAATGAGTCGTAAGAACGAGCAAGAAGTGGAGGGTCGTCACGAAAGAATAATCAAAAAAAAAAGCCAAAGACACAGCAATCAATCGCAGTGTTGGAGAAAAAAAAATGATAATAACGAAGGCTTAGAAATTATTGAAATTGTGGAGGATGATGGAATCATTGCTATCCCTGAAACATTTTCAAATTTATATATTTATGATGGCAATTTGAGTATTTTGTTGAAATGAAGGAAGTTGTTGGAGATCATGATGAGGAGAGAGTTACGACTATTACGGGTTGAAGATGGGAAGAATACTATGGATCAGAAATATACCAAAGGTTGTATAAATACCAAAGATACTATTTAAGTGAGACGCAAAGCAGATTTAGACTAATCAATTTTCAGTTTCTTCATACATTAGTAGAATTAATAGAACCTTCAGTCGTCCTCAGTTTTAAAATGCTTCATTAACTTTTCAACAAATTCCAATAATTCAATTCAATTCAATTCAGTACAGCACATCTATTTTTCGTATCACACCTTCTTAAGAAAAAACAATAAATTTAACGCAGCCTAAGCTGATTAAATCATGGCCATGTAGTATCAAGTTCTCCTCTCCATTCATTCCAAAATGGTCTATAAATATCAATAGCACCATCAACTAAGTGAGCAAGATCATAAGAACCTTGCTTAACAATTTTCCCTTCAGGACCACCACCAGAAACATTTTGTTCCATAACAATAACAGAGAGTCTTCTCCATGCATCTTGTACACCAGAATCCATACCAATTTCATCTTGTTTTTGAACAAATACAATAACTGCTGTATGATCAGGTGCTCCTGCTGTGCTCTGATATATTCCTCCATTTGGTGACGGACCTTGAAAATGTGCTGCTCGGAATTGCATTATATCTCCTCGTTGAATACGTACTCCTGGAATAACATATCCTGAATCTTCAGTTCCTAGAATACGAACTCCATGAACAAATCCTGCACTTGCCATTGCACCACCGGAAGCAATAGCTAATGCATCGTGTGCTAATGTCCAACATTCACCATTACCAACACAAGAACCAATGCGATCTTCACAAAATTTTGCAATCTTATCACCAAAAGTAGTACTTGCAGAAGCTAAGTCATTTGCATCTGGAGTTCCAGGCGGTGGAAAATCAACACGTTGTGCATTAGCTGTACCAGAGGGACTTCCATAGCGATTCCATTCAATTCTAAATTTTGATCGACTTAGATCTTCAAATCTAACTGATAAAATTACAACACAACTTTCACCTCGAATTGATCTTGAAAATGTATGTTCTCGTTGTTTTACAAAATCAGGTAGTGTCACTACATGCGTTGATCCTGTTTGAACACCTTCTGCAAACCATTCTCGTTGAAGTTCAAGATCAACTATTGGTGGTGACCACGCTTGCGATTGTGCAGGTTGAGCTGGTATAACAGATTTCTGCTTCGGAATTGATTTTGAAGAAGATGGTCGTGTAGTTAAGTTAGGTCGTGGCCCAAGTTGAGGTAGCTGTGCAACTGGTGGTTCTGCGACCTGTGGTTCTTCGATTTGCGGTTCTGAAATTGGTGCTACTTGAGTTAAATCTGCTAGTGATAACGATGGCGGGCCTGGTGTAGACTTTGCAGGTTTTTGTAACATCATTGATTGCCGTTTAATATTGACTCCGTTTCCATTTCCGATTCCATTTCCAGTAATCTGCGTATGTTTTAATCGTTCAGCCATTGCTGAAACAGATACTTTACCAAAATCTCTATCAAGGTTTTGAAAATTATTATCTGTATCCGAAGATGGTCGCTTGGCTGTGTCTGCAGATGGTGGTCTAGCTGTGTCTGCAGATGGTCGTCTAGCTGTAACCGACGGATTCCGCATAATCTACAAAATAAAGGGAGTTAAAATCATAATCCAAAAAGGGAGAGGTGCGATGCTAGTGAGAAATGGGGCGGGGCAACAAAAAAGTGTCATTCTCTATGGTAACAAGCTTCCGCAGATGAGTGCAAAGATAAAATCAAACAAAGCCAATTATGAATAAATGACAAAGCAAAGAAGCCAAACATAGTGTACATAATGTATGCATGCAAAAAAGTAAGAGATAACAGCATCGGCACGTATTGTGATTGAAAAAGGAGAGGAAAAATCAATAGTTTGTTCTTACATTAAATGATGAAAATTGTCCGTTTTGCTGCATTGCAGGCGATGTAGTCGGTGATGGTGTTCCAGTTGGATTCCCACGTAATGATGGATTCTTTGGCTTTGGTGGTGGCGGAGCTGGTTTCTTGCCAACAATTGACATCGATTGAGTAACTCGATGGCCACTTCCGTTGGATGGAATTCTGTTACCGGCCATTGCAACACTACCGCCAGATCCTGATGGTGTGCGTTGCATGTTCAAACTGTTCCGCGCTCGCGAGATCTCTGCTGCAAAGTTTGGCATGCCTCCCATACCACTTGGAGCTGGTGCTTGTGGTTGCGCTTGCTCTTGAGAAGTGAAAGATACATCAGCAAGCGACTGTGAGTGTCCATGACCACGTGTGAATGAAGGTTCAGGAGCAGCGGGCGCTGTCGCTGGCACAGGTGCGTATGATGCAGGTTGCTCCTGCGGTTGAGAATACGCCGGATACGATGGAGCGGGTGCTGGAGCAGGGGCAGGCACAGGTGCTGGTTGAGCAGCAGGTTGTGGAGGATATTGAAAGCTAGAATTCATTCCCGGTCTTGTGTTCACCGGAGGAAGTGGTGGTGGTGGAGACTGTGCTTGAACTGGAGCTGGAGGATTGGGTCTATACTGCTGTTGAGCCGGTTGTGGTGGCGGAGGAGATGGCTGCGAGTATTGCTGCTGTGGCTGGGGTGGAGGAGGCGACTGATAGGTAGGCTGAGGCGATTGGTAGGTTGGGTGAGGAGACATCTGCTGATATGTTGCTTGGGGAGATTGATACGACGGAGGAGGGGGCGGTGGGGATGGTGTGGCCTGTGGCTGCTGGAACTGCTGCTGATGCTGTTGATAAGGTTGTTGATATGTCGGAGCCGGAGCCGGAGCCGGAGTTGGCTGTCCTGGTCTTTGGAATGTTGGCGCAGGCGCTTGGCCTGGTTGCTGATACGTTGGAGCAGGTGAAGGTTGTGGTTGGTAGCCACCAGGTTGCTGATAAGTAGGTTGAGGGGGCGGCTGCTGCTGTTGTTGGGGATAAGCAGGCTGACCTGGTTGTTGATAAGTTGGTACAGGACCTTGTTGTGGTTGTTGCTGAAATTGTTGTTGTGGCTGCTGTTGACCATATTGTTGAAAAGTTGGTTGGATGGTGGGCTGATAAAGTGATTGCCGTTGCTGTTGTCGAATTGTTGCAGCGGGTTGATAAATGTGAGCGTATTCAGGCGATACAGTTGCAGGACCAGCATCAGGATGAAAGTCACGATGCTTGGGAGGTGGTGGAAAGTAAGTTGGATCACGCAATTGCGAGATTGGAGTAGATGCTTGACGATATTCTAGATACGATGATGGATTAGTTGAACGTCGTGATCCCGAAGATAGCATAACAAACAAATAATACGTACGATGATCAGCACCACCACCACCACCACCACCGCCTCCGCCTCCACCATTGTTATTGAATTTAGCAGCAAAGTTGCCAAAACGACCGCCGCTGCTACTACTGCCACCTCCACTGCTGCTACCACCGCCGGAAGATGAGGAGCCACCGCCCTTCTCCGGGTGCCATCCGCCCTTCATAATATCACTGAAACCCATTGTGAACGAAGGTGACGGTCGGGATCGAAGTAAAGGAGTGAATGGAGAATTGAATCAAATCGAATCAAGTCAAATCAAGTAAATATACACAGAACACGAATCAGATGATCAGTCGGGTGGATTGTGCAATGCGTGCAGGGAGATCAGTGGAAGGAAAAGGAGTTGAGCAGTAATTGTGACTCGAGAGTGAATAAGGATGATAACAACGGCCCTGATTGGCGAGAGACGCTGGGAAGGTGCAATCGACAAGTGGAAAATCGTCTGCTCCGTGAAAGAGGTCTGAAAACGGAAGAAGTGCACCAGAGTGGCGAGCAGGAGCGGGAAGGAGGCGACGGTGGGAGTGGGGCGGTGGAGGAGGAGGGCGGTGTAGCTATGGCGGGCCAGTAAGCAGGGCCGAGTGATTTGAGCGAGTGCTGACTCGGTGCCGCGCGGTCTATCCAAGCACAGCGCCAGGTCCCGCCGCACGGCTGGTGACGTCGCTGTTCGCCGCTTTGGAGCAGACGCAGGACTCCACATTCTGATAGGTTTTAGTCTGGGTGCTCCACGTTCTCCAGACTGGGCCAAGAGCGCTGTCGAGGACGAACAAGAAGCGGAGAGTGTGTAAGAGTGGCAACGTTCATAAAAGCATCGCATGCAAAGTGTATTCTACTGCGCGTCCCGGCGGTGGCGACTGTCGACGAAGACGCGTTCGTCCAGCTACGGTACGCCTGTCTACAGCCATAGCACAGCATCAAAATATGAATTATCTGCATCTACCAGAGACGCGCGTGTATTATAAATGAAGAATATGAAATTATTACAGTGTCCGCAGTATAAGTTACGGTAAAACGCCAGCACACTCAAGCTCAGTCTATCGTACATTCCGCCCAAGAAGATAACACATTTGGAAACATTTGAAAGCTGAAAGAAATGCAACGCAATCAATTACTGCAACTTCTTCTCACTAACCTTAACAGCCTTTTTGTGTCCGATATGTTGCTTGTTGGGTCCCATGTACTGTGTACCCAGCCACTTGTCCCAAACAATGAAGAAAGGTTGCGAGAAGTTGGTCTTGATACCAAACTGCTGATGATGTATGTCATGATATGCAGCGTTGTTCTGGAACAGAATCTGGAGAGGATCGAATGGTAACGCGTATCCGCAGTGGTCGTCGACTGTCTTGAGTGTAGAGAATGTAAAAAACACAAGCGACTCGCGAATAGAAAGACCGCAAAGCTTGAATGCAATACCTGCGCCGAGAGTGTCCATCAGCAAACCCTCAAAAGGATGGTTGTAGAGGGCACCGAATGCGTAGGGAACATAAAGACGGTGATGTCGCGAGTGGAAAGTGCGGTAAAGATACTTGTTGGTGTGCATGGCACGGTGCAAGAAGTATTGCCATGTATCGAGGAAAAAGAACGCGAACAGGATGCGCATCGCGCTGAATCCATACTCATAGAGAAATGAAACTGCTGGCAGCGGAAGGAATGGAAGCTTGTGAGCTAGCATCCATACATCGTAAGCCTCCTTTCCAGCGTAATCTGGAGGGTCAAAGTAGGTGAGCGAAATACCAACAATAGTCTGGATTGTCTGTTGGATTGCGACTTCGCGCACAACTTCGTACTCGGTGACCTTATTACGCGATGTAACCTCCTCGGGAGTGTGAATACGGTACTGTGGAAGCATATCGTAAATGTCGATGACGTGGAAAAACAGCGACACGACCCAGTAGACCGCGACGGTGAGGAAAAGCGCGAGATACTTGTCCTCGACGCCAGACACGAGACTTGGCCGCTCGTAGAGCTTGAACGCGGGTGGCGGTGCCGCGAGAAACGCGTCAGCTGACGAGATGTTCATCATCGTGACGCTGAAGAGATATCAAGACGAGGAGGAGAACGAGGAGGAGAGCGAAAGAGGAGAAAAGGAGGAGAGAATGCAACCGGGATAGCACAACTGGTGGGAGGATCGCGGAGGAGCCGGGTAGCCTTATTATATAAAAGCGGGCGGCGAAGCGGCGGAGCGCGTCGGTGCGTTCCAGAGCTCGCACCAAAGCGCGCCACTTCTGACACGAGCCCCCGCGTGCGGCGCGTTGCTGACTTTGCCACCCACGTGATTTGCACGTGACCGCGCCGGTGACAGCGTGTTCTGCCGCGAAACTTTATCTGCGAAAGAAAAATTGTGCTCTGGTCAAGTTCAAGTCTTCATTCAGTCTTTCTCCACAGACCGTCTTCTTCCTCCACAGACCCAACCACAGACAAGATGCTGCTTTACAATGTAGGTTAAATGTGTATTTGAAGCAAACCGATATTGTGCGTGACTAACAGTTATGTATAGGATATTATTTCCGGCGACGAGGTGCGCAAACCTGATTCCTTTGTATGGGATTGATAGGGCAGTCCAACTAACTTCATAATAGATGATCTCGGACGCATACGACCTCAAGCTCGTTGACGATGTTGTCTTTGAGGTTAACTGCGAAATGGTCCAAGTTAAGCAAGGCGGTGATGTCGATATCGGCGCCAACCCTTCGGCTGAGGAAGGTGGTGATGATCTTGAGGAAGGTGTTGAGACCGTCAACAACGTTGTCTACTCTTTCCGTCTCCAATCAACCAGCTTCGATAAGAAGGGTTTCCTTACTTACATCAAGGGTTACATGAAGGCTGTCAAGACTAAGCTTGCTACCGACAGCCCTGATGCCGTTTCCACCTTTGAGAAGGGTGCTCAAGCCTACGTCAAGAAAGTCGTTGCTAACTTCAAGGACTACGAGTTCTACACTGGTGAGAGCATGGACCCCGAGGGAATGTATGTTATACCAATTTTGTTTTTACAAAAAGACTTTGATTGAATGCTAATAATTCACAGGATTGTCCTCCTCAACTACCGTGAGGACGGTCAGACCCCTTACGTTTGCTTCTGGAAGCACGGTCTCAAGGAGGAGAAGTTCTAAATTATCTACACACACTACTCAAAAATATATGTGTTGATTCTTATCTAATATTTATTTCTTTCCAAAAAATTTAAAATCAAATTCACCTTATCAAATAAAACAAACAAATAAGACAAGATAAAATCATTCTGGGCCCAAAAAACCAAACTTTTGATATATAAATCAAGATCAGTAATTACCATGTCACTCTATTCCGGTTTGGTTGCTTTAAATCTACAACGCAGATATCCAGCCGTCCATGTCTTTGAATAATCAGACCAAATAATGTCACGAAGACGAGCAACCGTATTATTAATTGCCATCTCTCTTTCATCACTTGTCAAATCAGGCCAAAAAGAAAATCCAAAAGTTTCAATCCAGCCTTTCATTCCATTTTCTCCACCAGGTAATGTCGTTGGTCTATATTCAGTTTCAATGATATCAATAGTAAATCCTGCTTTTTCAAGCCATTCTTTGACTTCTTCTTTTGGCGGGAAGTACCATGGCGATCGTTCTTTAATAACTTGTTGATATACTTCCATTCTACCTTCAACATCAACAATTCCTTTCTTAGCGCATAAAACATCTGTAACTGAACTTGTAATTGCAACTAAAATCTCAGCAACATTTCCTTGTCCACCAAATTCTGCAACAAATATTCCACCGGGTTTTAATACTTTATAAACATTACTCATTGTTCTTGCCCGTCCTTTTGAATCTTTAGCTTGTTTTAAAATCCAATGATACGCAGCATTAGAAAAGATCATATCAAAATCCTTGAAATCACCTAACTGTTTCATGAATTCCTCCTCACTTGCAGCTGCATCAAGAACTCCAGTAGTCATACCATCACAGTTTCTACCTTTAGCAAAATCAATCATTTTCTCAGATGCATCTGTTGCATGAACTGTTTTAGCACCACTTTCAACTAGTCCAACTGAAAGTAAACCATCACCTGCTCCAATATCAAGAATACTGGCGCCTTCAATTGATCCAAGAAACGATACAACTCGCTGTGTTAGTACTGGTACAAATGCTGCATGAGTTGTATAATCATCTGGTGACCATTCATCTTTTTTGGCTGGCATTTTATTATTGCCTTTTACTTGTAAATTATTGAGTAGTTGAATGCCTGGATTTAATAGAAGAATATGTTTGAAGGATGATTATGATGCCGTATTTATATGACATGCGGTGGGGGATCGCACGGCCGATATCGGCATTGGGAGTGGGAGGGAAAATGCTCAAACAACCATCTTAACGGACTCAACGCCATATTCTGAAATATAAAGTGACTCCACTATTGGTAGGCTAAGTGGAGAGATATTTAATACCCTTCTCAAAGTATAGTAATACTCATTTATAACTGATCGTTGCTCCGGCGATATCGGTGCGCCATATCAGTAGATGACCGAATTGAACTACGTACATTCACAAATGCTTACATTAAACTCATCTGTACTTACGTATATACATAACAGTAATCATATTTCCTTTCCAAAAACGCTCACAACAATTCCCAATCACAACTCTACCCTACTAATCACCAACTTCATCCACTTAAGATTTCATAAACGATTTAGGCATTGATTGTGGTTTAAATCCACTCGAACCATCAGGACCTCTTGGTGCTCTTATTGCTCCGATTAAACCGCTAGGCGATGCTGATTGTGATGTTGCACTATCAGTACTTCCTGTTCTTCTTGTTTGTTGAGATTGTGGTTGTGGCTGTTGTTGACGACTTGATCTTCCATTTCTTCCAATTGATGATGACGGACTACTACTCCCACTAGTAGCAGGACTACTTCTTCTACTTCGATCATGATCTCTTGGTACAAAAACAACTTCTTCAACATCATAACTATTTCTTCCACTTCTTGCACCACTTATTTGAAATGGTTGTTGTTGTTGCTGCTGTTGTTCCAAAGAAGGTGAAGGAGAAGAACTAGAAGCACCAAAGATACTTTCACGAGCAGCTTTATATTTTGCTTCTTTTTCACGGCGTAATCTTTCAAGCCTTGCCGATTCAGATTCTCCTGGTAATGCAGCAGTATCTCGCCTCGATGATGAACTATTCCCATTGGCTCCTGTTGGTGTTGATTCTCTTTTAAGAATTCTTAGTTGTGGTTTGTAATGTGTTCCAGGTGATGATGTTTCAATTTCATATCTCCTAGAGTGAATATTAGTAACTTTACACGTAATTCATTCAAAGTAATGTAATAACACATACATTCCAGGACCCTTTGCACGAATTTGTTGTCTCATATAATCCTGCCTTTCTTCTTCATCTCTACTTAATTCACGATTACCACCACCAGTGACACCAGCACTTGGATTACTCTGTGAATTATCATCGTCCAAATCCAAAGATTTCATAAGTGATGTTGTTGTATTTAAAGTACTAGTATCATTTTGGAAGAATAATTTACGAACTTCAGCCTTGCTTGCAATGATTGTGGTTCGATTGGTTCTTGAGGAACTTGTATTTGAACTACTATTTGAACCTTTGGCATTCTAAAACGATATTAATACAGATGTTAGTAATGAAGCTATATTGGCAGTCATATTGCAATTGTGACTCAAACTAACGTACAGGCCAATCATCGTTCCATGGATCAAAGTCTGCAGACATGATGAGAAATGATTTTCACATCCCCGGGATGCAGTGAATTTGTAGTTTTAATGCTCAAGCAAGACGAATGAAGCAAGCAGTAAAGCAATAAGAAGAATCACCGTCCGGCCATTTTCTCACTGCGCATGAATGACTTATACCAGTGTATGTGATGAGCAGATGTAGATACTGTAGAAGGATTACTGTACTTATTTAAAGCACACGAAAGCACACGCAGTCGAATGCCCACAGTAGTAAACCGCAGTACTGTATCTGATATTGTGGGCGCGTTGTCTCGGCGGCTCCCAATTGTGGACAGGAAGTCCAGGGTTGGGGCGGTCTGCGCCGGGCGCCGCCTGGAAATGAGTCCCAAGCGCCTCAAGCGCCTTAAAAGCGCCGGTGCCCCCGGTGCCTCAATCACCATTTTTCTGCCGCTGCTTGCGCTCTGCACCACAATAACAAACACCACTACGACCGCACTGCCTCGGTATCGCGTCGCGTACTGCTCTGTTCGAATCACATCACGTTGCATCACTGCTACTTCCTGATTACCGGTCGCGGTTTGCTTTGTTTTTGGTTTATTACATTAATCAGCAGTCATGGATGAAAGCAGGCTGCTCATCCAGACCCACATGAGCGGCTCTGTGCCCGTCACAGAGTACATCTATCCTTGCAGTGGATGCAAGTCGCGCGTAACAAGACCAACACGCGAAGAGTTACTTGCTGTATTCACTTCTACTGCAGATGGTCAATTTATGCGCTCATGTCAGCGTTGCCGCGCAAAAGGAATTCAGAATCGTCGTCGAAGACGTGAAGAACTTCAAGTACAAAATGGAGGTGCAACAGCAGTTGCTGCTGCCGCCGCAGCTGCTGCTGTTGCTTCTCAGCAAGCTACTGTTGTTGGTTCTGATGTTGTTAATAATGATGATACAAATGTTGGATTAGCTGCACATGAAGATTTTGATGAAGAAGATGATGAAGATCGTCATGCTGGTATTATGAATTACGAAGTGCGATGCACATCATACGAAGAATTTATCGCGGCACTTGATCAGTTCATGATGAACCATGATCCTCATCCCGAATTCGATCCACTTACACCAACCGTTCGATTCCGAATGACTTTATTAAGTCATGCGGTTCTTCCAAGAATGCAAGGATGTCCATCGCGTCTTGTTGAAGCAGTGGCCCGTGATACACCTGAAAGTCAAAAACTTGCTGCACTAATGATTCGTGATTCAATGTTCGATCGTACTAAATATTTCTTTCAATTACGCAAAGGTGGTCGTCCTCATCCTGATGGTGGTAAATATAATTTCTCTTGTTCTCGTGCTGAAGAACGTCGAGGCGCTTATGATCGTACTAAGCGAATGCGCGAAGGTGGTGGTGTTCGTCAGCGAAGGACTAAGCAACGTGATTTCTTCAGATGTGAAGGAAGAGTTATGATTTCATTTTCACGTACAAATTCTTGGATTACTATCGCATATGCTCATAAGCGTCATTCAGAGACTCCACAAATTCATTCAAAGAAGTCTGAGTCTCAAGGTGACGAGGCTAGTAATACAGGGAATTTGACAACTGCCGCAGTTAATGCTGCTGCTGCCGCCGCTGCTGCTGAAGCGACTGCACTTGCCGCTGTTGCTGTTGCGGCTGATACAGCTGGTTCACTTGATGGAGTGATGACTGGATCACCAGGCGGTTTACAAGGGCATACTCCTACAGCCAGACAGCTACAGCAGCAACTTCAACAACAGCAACAGCAACATAGACATCAACAGCCGCAGATGCAATTGGGAGTAATGCAACCTCAATCAACAATCATGTTATCACCAGCACATATCACTCAGTCACATTTACCACAACATTTACAGCAACATTCACATGATCAAGCCATGTTATTGGGAGCGGCACCTCAGCAAATTGATCCTGCTTTGACAGGTTTAGACGGAACTGGTACACCAACGTCAGGTGCATCTACACCAGGTGGACAACAGCAACAGCAAACGCAGCAACAACAAGCACAGCATATGATGCCGATGCACTCTGTGATGCGTCAATCACCGCATTCACAGCAATAGTTAAACTGTACTGTAGCATGCTGATATGTCATTTTTTCACTTCGATGTCGATCACGGAGGATTGTTGTATTGTAACTTAGAACTAGGCGTGGTTTATTGTTCGATGGATTGATTCACTTGAATGTTTTATTCTATATTTTTGTTTTTCTGTGCGGTCGAGGAGCCGTGCTTATCTGTGTGTTTATTTGTAATTGTAATTTTATCGATTGAGTTTTGGAATGCATCAGTGTAAAGTAATACAAACAATAGGCCGCAATGACGTATGAATAGTTGTGTACTTTTAGTGTTTGTGTGTTTGTGACGCAGAAACTTGCAAATGAAAATGGGCGATGACCGGGGAGGTCGGCAAAGAGTTCCCTAAGAGGATGCGGGGCCGGCCGTTTTCCGACGCCTGCCGATGGAAGTGAGCGCAATGACGCAGCCACGCGCCACAGCCGCACTGCCGCTGTGGCTGGTGTCCGGGACACTCCGGTCGCGCGATATTGAACTCGATTCCGACCTCGCCACCTGCGCCCTATTTAACTGCTGTGACCTGCTGGTTTCCTCCATTGTTGCCACTCTTGCTTCATCGCATCCACCATCGAATTCAAGCTATTCAATCACTCAAAACACAATTTGCCAATATGCAGTCCAGTGTTCGTCAAGCTGAAGAGGAACTTTTAAAAGATCACTGGCCCTATGTCATTAGACATGCGTTACCATGGGGTCTTGGAACTGGTGCTATTGGCCTTGGAGTCAATAGATACATTGTTACCAAATATCCATCAGCAGTAGTCCGCAGTGCATCTATTCGAACATTTTTAATGCTTGGTTCATTTGTCGCAGGATTTGTTACAAGTTCAGAAGTATATTCAGTTAAATTTGAACGACAACTCGCTTTAAAACTTTCACAAATGCAAAATCCTGGTTTATATGATGATACTCCAATTCGTCCTAAGGTTGAATTACCAAAGACAATGACTGATGACGTTATTGAATTTGTTAATAAGAACAGATTTAAAGTCTTCTTGGGTACTTGGTTAGCTTCTCTTGGTGGTGCCGGTTATATTGTTTCTCGTGATAAAATTATGTCAACTTCACAAAAAGTCGTTCAAGCTCGGTATGTTCATCTCTCTGCTTTTATCTTGGATTTATACAATAGTTACTAATTTTATGAATCTAGTATGTACGCTCAAGGTTTCACTCTTCTCTTAATCGTTGGTTCAGCTGCGCTTACAATGTTGGAAGAAGAGAAAAATGGTGCTCCTCGTGTTAGTGACCATGCATTCCATGATGATACATGGAAGAAGATCATTGAGACCAATTCCAACAAATAAAGAAACAAATATGAAAATACATACATACAACATTACAATTTTTGCTCTTTTTTATTAACTCAAAATCATAAGGCTCAATAACTGGATTATCGTGCCAATTTCTATAGACAGTTCTTTGTTTCATCCTATTTTGATTTCAATCAGGTTTCATTTGGTGTTTTAATTTTAATGTGCTCTCTCCTTATCCGTGAATTATAATTTCACACTGTATACATTTCTCTCTAATAATATTTATAACAAACGTCCATTCATTCGCTTGCCCTTTCATTGTAGTTTCATTGTTTGATTCACATTCTCGTCATCGGAGGCTCCGGCTGCGCTAAAAAGTGGTGTGTTTTTTTCCAGCGCCGCTCGCAGAATCATTAAATTCATCCCGGCGCAGATCCATTAGCGAATACGATTACAGTATGTCTTCCACGCACAGTGCACGCTTTAAAAGTGTTCGTACAGTATGTAAGATTCATAGTTCTGTTTTTATGAACTTGTTAAATAACCAAATCTTTAAAATAAATATGAACTGCTGATGAATCGCGTGCAACTTGGATTATTGGGTTTGACGATTAGCTTGCACTACTAATCCCTTACAATTGAAAGTGATCTGCCGCACATCATGCGGTGATCGCAGCTTGAGGACGGCGGATTTGTAATTATGGTTTCGATGTTTTTATTACATTTCTATATCTTATTATGTTGGCTGCGTGTTCTGCGAATATGTATATATATATATATATAAGCTTTCGCTTTAACGGCGGGGGCAGCGGTGCCTGGCTGGGTGCTAAGATAGACTGGATGGTTGGTCTACGTGCGTATTTTGCTCGAATACGTAGATAATTCAGTGGCTATATTAGTCATGAAAGCGAAGTAAAGAATCATGAGTATATTTTAAAAGAGCTGAACCGACAATTTATTGAAATGTACAATAGTAACTAGCGCATAGCAATTGAATTGAATTGAATTGAATTGAATTGAAATCAAGTTAAATCTTCTTTGAGCGTTTCTTTTCCATAGGAACTGACTCGATTTTTTCAATTTTTTCTAGACCTTCATCCGTCTCAGTTGATTTCAACTTTGAATTCACCTTCGAAGAAGAAGAAGAAGAAGATAGTTTCTTTTTTGTCGTATAAGAATCGATGTAAAAAGAGACAAATAGATAAGTCAATGGAGCGAGATATAATAAGATGAAAAATAAAGCAAATGCTTGACCAGGATTTGCTAAACAAGATGTATATTGCTTTTCAATCGGATCGAAATAATATACGAATAAATGAACAAATGCAAGTGATCCACCGATTAAGAATTGGCAAATTTGAGCAGTGGTAAGTGATGCCTTGAGTACTTTAGGGACTTTGATCTTAAGTCCTGATAATGTATAGTAGAAATACATTAAAGTGTGAATAAGTGAGTTGAAGACAACAAATACCCAAATTGGTGGAGATGCGAATCGAATTCCTGCCCACATTGAAAGCATTGCACCTGCATGATGGTATGTTTGAAGTAAAGACGACTTACGTCCTTTAGCAAGAATAATTGCAGTGTCAACTACTTCGTAGAACTTTGAAAGATAGAATAAGAATCCATAGTGACTGAGACCGTGTCCCCAGATTCCATCAGAGGGAGAACACACTCCATGCCACATACTAGATGAACCACGGACATGAGAGTGAGAAGAAGCGATCAAAGTACGGACAATCGAGGAAGACATTCCAATACAAGTCCAAGCAGAGTAGATACAGAGAAACATGTTATGTGCAATTACAAGCCAGCGGAAAAGAGCGGTACGTGCGAAACGAGCGGGTTGAACGCCTGGTCCACGGGAACGATTGAGAAGATGGACACATGTTGCATAAATTGTTGCGACGGTAACAGGGACGCGAAGATCAATAAGCCAGTCGAATGAAGAGGCGAAGAGTGATCCGGCTGTACTGCGGTGTTAGATGAGTGATATGGTGAGTGAGCGATGGAATCAAACATACCAGGAGGACCTTGGGGGATCTCAATGCCAACGGGGAACTTGAAGATGAGCGGAGGTGGGGCAGAGAGGTAAACGGAGGAGTTTCCGGCGGGAACAAGTCGAGGCGACGCCATGGTACGCAGTCACGAAGGTCACAGGCGGGTCGTAACGAGGCGGCGAGTGGTGGAGTTGGGGGAGAGTGAAGAGAGGAGAGGAAAGGAAAGGAAAGGAAAGGAAATGAAAGGGAAAATAAGGGAAGAGGAAGGGAGATCAGGAAGAGCGGCAAAAGGTGGAGACGCCGAGGCAGTCGGAGCGGGACTGAGTGGAGGACAAAGGGGAAGCGCAGCAAAACGCCGGTCGTCGGACGGGCCATCGCTTTTTTTGCCGCGAGTCGAGTGTTCGCGAGGCTCCTGCGCCCCTAATACAGTGCACCACTCGGCTCTCTACAGACCACGCTCCGTTCTGCGCGCCATCGCGCACCGAATACGGCCAGTCTAGTGCTGTGCGTATGTACAACAGGCGCAGACCACGGCCCTTCGAATCAAGACGCCGGCGGGCTGCAGACAGGGCGGCGGGCGGATCACGGGGAAGCTTGTTTGGCGGACGCGCCAGAAACCGGAGACCGAGAACTCCCAATTCCCAACAAGCCAACAAGTTTATTTATCGGTGTGGCTCGCCAAGGAAGCACACATTTCCGTGTGCGCGGTGTACATGCAGTGCACAATGGATGCTATTTGTTGAGTAGCAGAAGTATCCGTCGAGAAGAGCGAGTAGCAGACTGTCCATGTGCTTAATTGCCAGCTGGATATGGCTGCAAATGCAGTCAATGCGGTGCCCGCCGAGTCGGTGATGGCGGCGCCGGTTCTGCGACTTCTGATAGAGCGCAGCGGCGCTGCGGCTTTCGGTTAGCCCAACAAAGGGCTGCACTGCTTGGGTCCTCAACGGGCTGCTCTTCACCATTTCACATGTCCACGAACTTATAATCGCACTGTTTGGTGCCAAGGTTGTGCGTATATATATAGAGCACGCACAGACAGAGTGCTACTCAAATTACAGAAACCATAAACGAAATCACTCTAATAAATAAACTGTAGCAATCCTAACCAAACAAGCACAAATACTATTAGCAAGGCAAATCTTCATATCAACGCCATGACTACTATACACATTATCCCAATACGTCAACAAAATCAATCTTACACTACTCCATACAGTCTATAATGATAGCCTATAATGATATCAGAAATCACAGGAAATATTCCGCAACAGGTTTCTTTGCTGGCATTCCTTTATGCTCTTGAGGATCTGCTTCAAATACCGTATAAGTTCTTCCTAATGAATCATCAATCTCAAGAATCGCTGCAACATTACCACATCGATAACAATAATTTGGTGCTGACCAAACTGTTACAATCGCTCCATCAAACATTTCTTTATATCCTTCCATTACCAATTGATGAGCTCTTGCAACTAATGATAATCCATTAACATGATTAAATTCATGAACTTTATCTCCTCCGAATAAGTATCCTGCTCCTCTTGGTGATACTCCCCATCCATTAATATCTTCTGGATCTGACCATAATAAATCACACATTGCACCTTCATGAGGAACTTCTTGTTTTCTATCGATTAATTCAATTTGATCAACTGTTTTAACAGATGGTGATAATCCTCCATGAACACATAATGCTCCTCCTGGTCCTCCAACAAGTGCTCCAAGTGAAAGATAATCAAATACATCACAGCAATATCTCCATACATTTGCACTTCCATATTTCCTAATACATTCATCATAAAATCCATATACGGTTGTGATTTGTCGTGATTCATGATTTCCTCTAATTAAAGTGATTCGATCTGGATATCGTAATTTAAGACACAGTAATAGTAAAAATGATTCTAATGAATAAAATCCACGATCAACAAAATCACCTATATCACTAATCAGCTTCATAGGTCAACCAATGATTACAGTAATCAACGTACCAAGAAATAAATAATTCGTATCAGGACACTGTCCACCTTGTTCAACCAACGTTATCAAATCATGAAATTGTCCATGTATATCTCCACAAATCTATCAGATCCTCATCAGTATTCAATCCACCTTCACTTAAAGTAGAATATAAACATACTGTAACAGGTGTATCAACAACTTCAACATTTCCTTCTTCAACAAGTAATTCTTGAACTCTTGCACATAATTCTCTAACGTCTGATTCTGGTAGTATTTTGCAAGCTTTAAGCTGTTCAATAGCTCTATTATAAAGCTCAACGTTAATACCAATATCAATAAAAACAAAAATTAATTATTTTTTAAATCATTTGGATTTAATTAACTTACTTATCAAGATCACTCATCGCGTCACACCTTTAGACACGCGTATAAATTTCACCGGCGATAATCAAACACTTCCTATAATCCCTATTGAAACAAACAATACACTTTCAACGTAATATGTAACAAAAAAATATGCCGTATTATTACAAAATTACAGTAATACAACAATGCTATCAATACATTAAGTTAATTCAACTTGTTCAATTTAATGATACGAAAATAGCTTTCGGTGTAGATAGACTCCGACGCCGCGGCGTTGTTAATCGTTCCAGTTTCCTCCCAGTGGTTAAGATTCGCTTAATAAGCTCTCATGTGTAGCATGTACCCGACTTCTAAGGGACTTGTATTATGTAAAGCTGACCGGATGGCAGCAGAACACCACGCCGGATTAGGCATAGTAGTATAGTAAAGCACATATATAGGTGAAGGCGCTGCCCCAGCTTCGCTGGCCAGCTTCCCTTCACCATGTTATCTTCGGGTCTTCATCGGATTGTAATCACACAAAACGCAATCTATATTGTGACTCGGATCCACCATTTACAAGGTCGGTCCGAAGTTCTACATGGCTTCCCTGCCAGGGGGTTCCGATTTCCCTCCCCACGGCGTGTGTGAAAGACGAGCGAGTAACGAGGGAGTGGGAGACGATGCTGACTCCAAATGTGTTGATTGTGCGTTGGTAATCTGAATCACAATTGGTGGAGACGGTGTCGTATGCGTGGACTGTCGAGTGGGTGAACGACGGAGAACGAGTCGAAAGAAGTAGAACGTATACGAGACGATGATAAGTACGTGCATCCATTGCGGTAAGATGTAGATAGCGTAGCCGATACCCACAACGACGCAGATGATGCCGTAGAGGACGAGCTTGAGCAGACGAAAGACTAATGACGGGCACAGGCGAATGCTCAAATAATAATCCAACACTTCAAACGTAGAAGAAAATGCGTGTCCAAGGGATCTTTGAATGAGGTCAAGACCATCGAGAACATATGGCTGGCTAAATGAAAGTGCTGCCCTTGCTGGAGGAGCAGTAGCTGCCGTAAGACGCATCCCCATATCGGCGACGGTGGACGTGAAAGAAGCCACATCATCGGCAAATTCCGAAGTTGGGAGATTCGAGGTGATGGATTGCTGAAGGTTCCAAACGGAACGAAGAATGGTTGCGAAGAAACCTGCCCAAATGCCGGTGACCATTCCCTGACCAGTGTTCCAGCCTGGTTTTCTCTCACTTCGCCGGCGAACTACACGTCGTCACTCACCTCGGTACCCCCAGCAACTATGACTTTCGCCGAAGTAGCTGTCTGGACACCTACCCCGGGAGTCGCCTCAAGTTCTACCCCCAACTTCATCGTTCGACGGATATGAATTTTGGTCTCCTATGTCATTCAAAGGGATTCCATCGCTCATTTCGGATGTGTTGAACGCCACGCGCGACCAACCATTTGAGTCCGCTCGCTTTCTTCGCATCCTCGAGCAGGAATCCGACGACTCGATGACTTCAGTCTTACGCTAGTTGAAGAAGAGGAAAAACTACTCGACAATTCGGGAACTTGTTTTCTCGTTATTGCGCTATCGATCTTCATATACGACGATGAACAAGGCCAGGTACCAGCAATTCCAAGCAATGATTCAGTATCCTCCAGTTACCAACCAACGCGAACTGCGCGACTTTCTCACGCGTTGCTCTGCAGAATGGCATCATTTGGCGTTATACGAAGTTACTCACGTCGTCAATGTGGCGCTTTCTGGAGGCCCTTTGTGTTACATTCGTGGCAAACGGCTGCTCCTTTCCATCACTGAGGCGTACGATTGTTTTCCAGCTCTGTGCGAGACATTGCTTCATCGCGATCTGGATCCGTTTACGCCATATCAACGCCCGAGCAAGAAAACAACGGTACCCACAACCCGCGTTTATTCGACCTCCTCAACTGGTCCAGATGCCCCAAGTCTCCCGGTATGCCGTCTTCTTGTCGATAGGGTGGAACTTGAGGCACTGTGCGATACAGGCTCTGAACGTTCCTACATTTCATCTTCCGCATTGGATCAACTCGACGGAATACTCACATTCATTGATCAATCAGCACCTTTTGTTCATGTTAAGGCCCTTAAACATCAGTTTTCGGCCCCCAATCGCAAAACAACTATCACGTTTGAGATTGACGGACTGGAAGAGGTCTTTGCTGAACAATTCACGGTTCTCGATGTGGACACACCGTCACTGATTCTCGGGTTTGATTTTTGGCAACGTTATGGTTATCAAGTCCCATTGGATCTTCCTCGTCAGTCCGCGTTTGCGGCAACCATTCAACGTCTCCTAGCAAGCTACAATCCTGGTCCAGCGCAGCTACCGCCTCGGCGAGACACGGACTACAAGTTTGATCTCCTTGACTCAATAAAGACGATCAAGCCGCGTCCGTTACCGCGTTTGGATTTGGAAAGCAAGACCTTTATGGATCGTATGATCGCTGAACTTCTTCAAATCGGGTCTATTCGTCGCGTCAAGTTTTCCAATCACTACTCTGTCGCTTTCGTCGCTCAAGGTAAGAAGCCACGGCTGGTTTTTGATTACCGGGAGCTCAATGCAATCACTCGCGCATTGCCTGCGGAGATCGACACATTTCAAGATCTTCTCGTGGACGTCAAAGGCCGATTCTTCACTTGTTTGGATTTGTCAAAGGCCTATCACCATTTGCGCCTTCATCCCGACACTGAAGAAGCCACAGTTTTTCGTACCTCGTCTGGCTTCTATTGTTGGAGAGTTCTGCCGTTTGGTCTGACCAACGCGCCAGAACTATTTTGTCGTTTTGTCAAGAATTTGATGGAGCCTCATAAGGAGTATTCGCGAGCATACCTCGACGATATACTCATATTTAGCGATACAGCGGCGGCACATCAGGAACATGTTGCTGCTGTCCTTCGGACTCTCTCTAATAACAATCTTTATCTTAATTTGGATAAGTCGGTCTTCTTTCGTGATCAAGTTGAATGGGTTGGGCATACTATTATTGCTTCGGACAACGGTATCGTCATGATTCATCCACAGGATCGCACACTCGATCGTATTCGCTCGTTCTCTACACCTGGTTCAAAGAAGGATATACAGTGTTTCCTTGGTCATATCGCCTACATTTCGGAGTTCATTCCAAATTACGCCGACGTTGCATTGCCCTTGTCTGATCTTCTCGCTAAAGACAAACGCTTCGTGTGGACTTCCGAATGCCAGCAATCTTTCGACCGACTTATCCAAACAGAAGTGGAACAGTTAAAACTGTTCCTATTTTCGTCCAGCCGTCCCATTAAGATCACCACCGATGCTAGTGCTCATGCTGTTGGAGCTGTCTTATGGCAGCAGTTGGAGAATGAACGTTGGGTGCCAGTCGAGTTCCGTTCACTTAAGCTCACACACCACCAATTAAATTGGGCCACAGTGGACAAAGAACTCTACGCCATACGCTTCGCTACCAGGAAGTTTCGCTTCTATATTGCACATCGTCAATCCGTGCTTATCGAAACCGATCATAAACCATTGCTTCCGGTCCTCGAAAACGTTCAACCAACTTTAATGCAATCTCGCTGGTTAGAAGAGCTACGTACTTACAATGTTCACATCGCTTACATCCCTGGTGTATCTAATGGACCGGCTGATTATCTTTCTCGACCAATTGAGACTACCGTCAATCACATGCGTTTACAGCCAGATACGGCATGGACCGCGCGTATACGTGAGGCTTACTTACAAGATGAGTTTTTCAAACCAATCGTGGAGGACCTCGCATCGCATACAGACTATTCGGTTGACGATCAGACTGGTTTACTCTACAAAGACCCTCTACGATTGGTTTGCAAAAGCTCCAGGATACTCACCACACGCATCACCTCGCCGGCCATCCTGGAATCACACGCATGCAAGCACAACTACGCACCGCTTTCTTTTGCCCGTCCTTCAACGAGACTATCACACATTATGTCCACAGCTGTGAGGTATGCGAACGAGTCAAGTCCCGCAATTTCACTGCCGGCTTGCTCCAACCCTCGGATACAGCTGAAGGTCGTTGGCAACAGATAGCGGTCGACGTAGTATCTGGATTTCCGGAATGCAATTTTTATGGTAGTTCAGTCAATGCAGTCTTAGTTGTGGTCGATATTTTCTCGTCACACTGTCGTTTGTTTCCGGTGGGCCGTCATTTTTCAGCACTGGATTTTGTGAACATCCTTCTTCAGTTCCTTTTTCCGGTCCACGGTATCCCACATGTGATTCAGGCCGGCAAAGGCCCTCAATTTGAGAACGATCTTCTTACATATAGGGCTTTGATAGGGCTTTGATAGGGCTTCGTAACGGAAAAGCTGAACGCTACATTCGCACCTTTGAAGACTACTTACGACTGTACATTGACAAGCATACAGAGTGGGTCAAGATGCTCCCTACAGCTGAGTACGTGATCAACGCTTCTCCTGCGACGTCACTAGGTGGATCATCACCTTTTCTTATTGATCTCGGTTATGTTCCGTCTTCGCCACTCTCTATTCAATACGCGTTGACCTCTCAGTACCGAGCATCCGATGAGATCGCGGAACATCTTGACCGTCTCTCTGCATCAGCAAAGGCCGCACTAAACGCTGCTCATGAACGCAACAAAGTCAATTTTGATTTACATCACCAAGATGTTGAGTTCGAGCCAGGCGACATAGTGTATATCGACAGTTCTTTAATTCCGGGCGATCTTCACAATTCTGACCTTCCAAGATCTCTTCGTTCCAAGTTTGTTGGCCCCTTCACTATCAATGCCAAAATTAATGCCGTCAATTACGACTTGGAATCGCCACAAAGCTTCAAACGGAGCTCAATTTTCCACATCAGCCAGCTTCGCCGTCAACATTCGGTTCCCGAAGGGTTCTTTTCAGCACCCTCTGGTCCCGCAGCGCGCTTTCGCCGTTACCAAGATGGCAGTGAAGAGATGGAACTCGTGAAGATCAAGACGCATAGTGCCCGCACTAAAGGATTCCAATTTCTAGTTGTGTTCAAAAATGGTGACGAAGAATGGATCACCACGACCGATTTGAAAAAGGGTGCTTCGACGATGTTAGTGTTACGGGTTGAGGGCCCGTTTGAGTGCTTGCTGCGCTGCTCGCACAGTAAGGCTTAGGGTTGGTGATAAAAGTTTTCTTCTTGTTAGTATACTTCGCCTGCCACGTAAGAACGTCTCGCATCGTCACAGTTAGCCGAATACTGTCATGGTCACCCAGCGTTGGCCAAAATAGAGAAAGATTTGATGAATGAGAAGTAAAAAGAGAGGGCGAGAGGGGCGGTAGTAGACAGGTGAGGGCGGAGGAGAAAGTAAAGATGATTTTGATTTTGATTTTGATTTTGAGATTTTGATGTTGATTTTTGAGATGATTTTTGGAGATTGTGATTGAAAGGTGTTGTTATTTTTGATGATTTGATGATTAGATAATTGGTGAAAGTTCGAAAGGTGTATATTGTGGTTGTATTATTCATTCATGGTGCTATTAGTCATAGGGGTTCATTTTCTTGTGTATGTGTCGAGGATAGGAATTGTCTTATTTTTGTGGGGGCGGAGGTGTAGCATGTACCCGACTTCTAAGGGACTTGTATTATGTAAAGCTGACCGGATG
>JAJLTX010000120.1:0-22890 GCA_030568365.1 Myxozyma kluyveri
CTTGCGACTTGCGGCAGGGCCGCAAGTTGCCTCTGGGACACCTTACCGTTGGGAGCATGCCTTCGACAGTCGATTTTATCCATTCTTGAGCCAAATTTCTCGAGTGTGTCTCTCTGGCAGGATCCTTGCTCTGGTTGTCGTATGAGTACAAATGCGTACCGATGATGCCAACATGTCTCCAAAATTCATGGATTGACGGCTGCAATCTGTACGACAATGCTCTTGTTGCTAACGGAAAAGGACAGGTGAGTCATGAGTTATGTTTTTTTTAATCCAATAAGCATCTACTTACCAATTTCAAAAGGCCTGAAAAAATTTACAAGCTCTTGATGCTGGTCCCACTCATCCAGCTCAAGCCTATTTCCAGAGAGAGACTTGACCCAGTATGCTTCGAAAATCTCTTTCAGTTCAAGAGCGCGCTCGGCCATGTAAAAGAGCGAGTTCCATCTCGTCTCGACGTCGATTATCGGCTTTGACTTGGGCGCACCTGTGATTTTGGATCGACACTCGTTGAAGTTTTCGAGCCGCAGCCAAAGTCAAGTTAGATTATATCATCACACACCTTATCGAGAATGGGTTTAATTTGGTCCGAGCCATGACTCGCGTTCAGATTCACGATATGAGCTGAACACCTTAGATGAAACAACTCCGTACCGATCTCATAACTGGGCCATGAGAAGGAGCGAACGAGCTCTCTGACCCCGACGTCATTGTTCGACGCATTGTCGAGCGTCACAGTGAGTACCTTTCAATTGTTAAATTACTTGAGGAGAAGATCACACAAGCTAGCTGACTTACTTTGCTCGACAGACCCCAGTCATCGAGGCACTTGCGCCAAGCTGTCGCCAGGCTATTTCCTGTATGGGAACCGGTTAACTTTCGAAAGGCAAGAACTCTGCTGTGCATGAAGAATTTCTCATCAATCCAAATGACCGGTGAGTGTCAAGTAAGCGACGGATTGACGCGATGTCCACACATCGGAGGTGAGCGACACTTTATTCTTGAGATTGCGTAATGTAAAAAAAATAGTTTTTCTCTTTCTGCTTGAAAGAGAATCTTGATATCCTCACCCACAAGATACCTCGAGGGCAGCTTGAATGCGTTTTTCAGAGACGCAACAAACCTCTTGAAATACGGTGACTCTACTAACGTGAATGGCAGCGCGTTGCTCACCATCCATTCAACCATAAGTTTTCGGGAAGTAGATTGATCGAATCGCCAAGGAGCCATTGCATAGCCAGGCACTGTTGATTAGCTCAGTCTGCCCCCTTTCTTTCGGCAGATACTCGTGGTGCTTCAACTTCATGTGCCCGAGCATGCTGCTAGTTAGCACCTTGACCTGATTTGTATAGAGCTTTGCAGTGCGTGCATCTCACTGCATGAAGTTAGTTCAGATCTCTTAGATTGCGTTACAAAGGAACTCGCTTAGCGGTATTAATGCGCATTTATACTTCGTATATTCTAATGTATCTATATTCTATAGTATTGTATTTATTATTCAAGCAACCATATCCAAGCAATTCCCAAACGAACATGTAAAAAAAAAAAAAAAAAACATACAAGCAAACAAATAATCACCGATTAGTTACAAAATTGTGATATTTATGACAACGATTCCAATTCTCATTAATATTATTACTTGAATATTGATCCGGCCATTTCGTAATATTACCACGATGTTCAATACCACCAACAGATCTAAATAAGTAAGAAAACAACATTTCTAACCAAATCCATGTAATTGGGCCTGGTACTGGATGCATACTATCTTTATAATCTTCTTGCATTCCATATGCTACTTTCCCAATTTCAAATACTTCAGCATCAACTTGTGGTACTAATGAACGCGTCATTCGATCAACTGATAATACACCAAAATCAAAGACTTTGCTAGTCATGTTGAGAGTAAGTGGTGATCTATATAATAAAGGAACAGGACCAAAAATATCTTTAACCAAATTTAACATTTTTTGTAATCGAAAATTAACAAACCGCAATTGATCCCAAGTTAATTGATCATTACTAACCCAAGAGCCACGTTTTGGTTTAATCCAAGGAGGTGGTGTTTTACCCTTTGCAATTGCATTGTCAACAGTCAATTGCCAAAAATCTCCGTGAAGTCCATCTCTAAATGCTCGTTCATCCCATAATGCAGTTTGAAAGAGTACTAAATCAGGCTTTCCTGAAGGACCACGAACTTCATTTCCTGATACAGGCAGAAATATTTGCTTAAATCTTTCTTCAAATGGTACAACTTTCATGCCAGCTTCAAACCACCATTCTGGTCTATATGTATACATTCCTGCGACATGCCATTGAACAATTGAGAAATTTGCAAGCGGTAATTCACATCTAGCGGTGGTTTGTCGTTTATCAAACTTACCACCATCTTCACGAGGAAAGAATCCTAACTCTTTGCAAAGTGCCAAAACACTGATTCTATCAACTGAATCACCAAGGAGAAGTATACGTCTATTGTTAACCCATTTCATTTGATTGATTACTCTTTGTTCATATGAAGATGGTGGCGGAATCGCTGTACCATCCGTTGTTTTTCTTGCAAGTGAATCACGTCTCACGAGAATCTTATAGTATTCAATAAACTTGGACATCCACTGTGTTGGTGCTTGAGCTAATGAATCTTTATGAATCGTTGGATTTTTTAATGTGATTGCTTTAGTTTTAAGCTGATCTGGTCTTGGATATACTGTTTCTGGTAATGCAGGCAATTTGCTAAAATTATCGTAGAACGGAACCCATCGTGAATATCCTGTACCTTCAGTAACTCCATCTGCGATTCCTTCGGTGATGTTTCTAAGAATGTAACCAGGTGTGCGATAAGGATCTTCACAGTCGCCCAACTCATATGGATTTAACTCCACCACTTGTTTCTCTTCAACTTCCGCGACATCTTCATCAATTTCAGCGACACATGTTGCTTCAGGTGCAGGTGCTGTAACAGTTACAGTAACAGTTGTAATTATAGTCACGTTATTTGAATCTGATGTGAATGGTCGTAAGTTCTGTAGGCCAAGAAATGCTGGAACGGATTTGGAAGATGATCGAGTGCTTGTTGCAACTAGGAGTGATAGTGAAAGTGCTGTAACTACCAATGCAGCAGTAATCACTGATCTAGCTATTACCAGACCTCGCATTTTGTAACGAACTCGATATTCAATGAGAGTAAACCAAGCGACATCAGCGAGAGCAGAAAAAAACAAACCAGGAAAGCAACCCTTCGTTTGCTCGCATTAAGCTAATAGCTGGCTGTACGAACTCCATCAATCCAGAAGGCAGGTGCAGCACTAGGCCCAGAACAGTTGCTTGGATTCCGTTTGCAGCTAGCGCCCTGTGCAGCCCCTCTGCGGCTTGACGCGTCAACATTTCAGACGCGTTCGCCCATGTTCACACAGCGTTGGCGCAGGTCCCAAAGTGGGCCCTGATTAAACTTGTTGAACGTGCAAACCGTTGCGTGTTGGTTGGATATTTGTTGGAATGTGTGACAAAAGCTGTTGAGAAAGTCTGCGCGGATGGAAAGCGGTCTGCAAACAAGCAAGAAGAGTCCGGTTCCTCAGTTAAGCCGACGATGCAGCCACCGTACGCAATCACGCGTATCACTCGTAAATCCAATCACACCCATTCAAATAAAACTTTCTTCATCTTCACTTTCTTCTCTTCTTTATATTTCATAAGACTGCAAAAATCTATTCAAACAAAACACTGAATACCATCTTCTAAAGTATTGAAATTTGTCTGAAGCTGAACGCAGTGATCGTCGAATGGCTGTCGATCGGTGCATTTAGATTGCATACTGCATGCACACTATGCAGATCATCGCTTCACGGTGTTCTTAAATCAATCATCAGCACATCTTCGCACCTCCACGTTCGTTGAAATCGAGATTAAGATAATGATTATTGTCATATTATGAGGGTGATGTACTATTCATCGTTAACATTCATGTCTCAAACTAGTCTCACATACCACGTTCATCAACAATCACTCAATTTCAAGCACTCCATCACTATCATTGTTTCAGTAATAATTTCGACAGAGAATATCGACAGACATATAGATGGATTGCATACGTTATTTATAAAGTAATACGTGAAGTACTGAGCTCTTATGCATAAATTCATATGGCTCACGTGGATACGTATGATTGTCGATCATGTCATCATTGCAAATATATATTCAAATGAGAAGCGCGCGCAATGAGTTGTTTATGCCGCTTGAGTTGATGGTGTTGTGGTGTGGTTTGTTCGATAATGCTATGCTGCGATACCCAGCTGCTGAAGCACAAGAGGAAGCAACAACGGATTCTCAAGCGACTATATATACATTTATATTCTAAATATCTACTACGGAGTAACCGGACCATACCTGCGCTCATAAACGAATAAAAGTAGCGAATCTACAGCCGTTTGCACTGTAAACCGTGGAATGCAACCCACTATCAACGCTTTGCATGCAGTGTAACGCGCATACAGTATGCAAGTATAATATATTGAGGTTAATTTAGCCGGGTGAGGTCTTTATTAAGCGAGTTTTGTATTTATTTCATTTTTCTTAAAGTAATTGATTAATTACGATGGTATTGTAATGTTAATATTGATAGATTGTCACTTGTGTAATGTAAAAATAATTGATAGGGTAGTGCAATTACAAATTTTTATTCAAGGTATCGTGTCTTGCGCGGCCCGGCGGTGCGTACGCATGCGTACTCCAACGCTTATGCATCGCATAAAATACGCATCCATACGCGTACACCTATAAATAAATGACGCTACATTTTTTTTATTAATTAAATTAATAGTTTAGCCCCTATTGTACTCCTTTTGTACTTCATCGTACTACAGTATATATTCAAATGTGTAAATGTATGTATATGAAATTATCTAAAAACAGCAAATGCTCCTAACCAATTATACAAAATCTATCAATCAATCATACTTAATCGACCGCCATCACAGAGTCAAAAAAAAAAATAACCAAGCAATAAACATAAAATAAATAAATGATGAATGAATTAATGAATACTTTTAATTGGTGTTGTGTTATCGACCATCAGTTGGATTGGACATGAAATGAGGATGACAACGTTTCCAATTTTGAGGACCATTCCACATGATGTTATTATTTGGTTGTCTTATGATTTTACCCTTGACTTCAATTCCACCTGCAGTTCTAAATAAGTATGAAAATACCATGTCTGCCCATATCCACGTGAATGGACCTTCGTTAAGATGCAGTTCGTCAAAATATTCTGATTCCCATCCATATGACATACGTCCCCATTCAAATATTTCAATATCTAAGTGAGCTGCGAGTGACCGTGACATTCTATCAGCAGACATGATACCCAAGTCATCTGTCTTGGTGCGATTTCTGTGTATAAGTGATCGGTACATGATTGGAGTATCTTGACCAAACAAGTCACGAACGTAGCGAATCATTTTTTGAAGTCTGAAATTAACGAACCGCAACTGAGACCAAGTCATTTGAGTACCACTGACCCACCAAACTTTAGTAAAATGAAATTCCGGGAACTCTTTAACAGCTTCCGAATGCTGGGCTTCTCTGAATGCACGTTCGTCCCACAGTGCGGTCTGAAATAAAATTAAATCTGGACTTTTGCCATTGTGTCCTTCAACATGAGATCTTGAAACTGGTAAAAATAATTCTTTGAATCGTTCTTCCCAGGGTACTAATTTCATATCTCCTTGAAACCACCATTCAGGTCTGTAAGTGTACATGCCAGGAATATGCCAATGAACAAGCGTAAAGTTAAGTAATGGCACATGGCACTCGACTGTAGTGTGCTTGCGACCATACTTTCCACCAAGAAACTCGCTTCTCAGGCCAAGCTGATTGCAGAATGCTTCAGTGTTCATGCGATCAACCGAATCAGACAGCATGAGAACCCGGCGTCCTTTGACCCACTCCATCGAGTTGATGAGCTGCTGATCAGGGTCAGATAGTCGGTGTGGATTGTCGGTGTCTGTTGCCTCGCGCTGTTCACGTGTCAGAATGTCGTTCGCGCGCTTGAACCGCTCCATCCAGGAAATTGGCGCCATGCGCAGAGAGTCGTCATCGATTGTCTCGTTGAAGAGCAGGATGGGCGTGTCGAGCATCTCCGGGGGGCGCGGGTAGGCCGTGTCGGGCAGCGGCGGCAGGCGGTTGAAGTCGCTGTAGAAGGGCACCCAGCGGCCGGTTCCGTTGGGCGATGCCGCGGCGGCGGAGTGGTTGAGCAGCATGTACCCCGGCGTGCGATACGCGTCCACGCACTCGCTCTCGTACGGGGCCGCGTCGGCCAGGCGCTGCAGCTGCGGCGACAGGATCCGCGTCTCTTGCGCGGCCTCGGTGACGGTGACGGTCGCGGTCGCTGTTTCCGTCTCCGTGAGATACACGGTCTCGGCGGCGGCGGCGGCGGCGGCGGCACCAGCACCAGCACTGCGAACACCGATGACGGCGTCCGAGTTGACGAACAGCACGACCGAGAGCAGCACAAAGGCCAGCACCGCGCAGGCGACGAGCCAGGAGTTGCCCCGGCGCAGCGACGACCGGCGCATCTTGAGGTAGTCCGACGACGCCATTGCGCCGCGAGAGAACAGCGAACAGAGCCCTGGTGGCCTGGAGGGCGACGCAGAATGGCGATACAGAGCGGTGCAGCAGCGGCGGCGGGCGAAAGGTCGCGGGAACCGCAGAACTGCCAGGAGGGAGCTCCCCGGGGGGTATTATACTAAACGATCACGGGCAGTTGATGCAGTACACCGATGGCGGGGTGCGCAGTTCCGCCAATTCGTGACCCGCCCTAGCCCCGCGCGTGACCCAAGCCCGTGTACTGTACACGTATACAGCATTGATCCAAGACAGGCACACTGAGTGCCGTGCTGTAACTGCTCCAACGGCAGGCGCTGGCCAGAACACCTCCGAGAGACCGAAAGTTGGGCGGACAAGGCGCATGCAGAACCGCAGAACTCCGGACGCAAAACACGGCCATGTGCCGCGACTCATTAGCACATCTGTGACGTCGTCGCTAGCTGTCGCTAAGCGCACCCTGTACTGTAGATAATCGCGCCTAATCGCGCTACAGTACAGTATACAGTATGTACGCGACCAGCACGCGCTCCACTCGCGGGTGCTGAGCTCTCCGGATTATACTGCAGTATACTGTACAATAGACGAGGTGCTGGCGTCCATCCGATACTCGCTTCTCACCGCTCGCCTGCCCCAGGAACGTTGTTGATTCGGTCCTCGCAGGCACATCCACTGTACACAGCCCAACGGCTGCTGCTGCCAATTAACGCTGCTAATTGTGCCGCGCTGTTCTGCGCTGTACTCAAGTCAAGCCTCGCCGGTCTATTTACCAGTCCAGCCTCCTCGTGACTCTATCGTCTCCGTTGATCGTTTCCGCATCTTCTGTGGGGCCATTTTCAAATTTCACTACGACGCTCGAGTATTCTGCCGCGTACTATCGTGAGATTCCATCTGCACGTACTGCTACGTACCTGAAAATCGAAAATTGCCGTAGGCATATACATCTGCCTTCACGGCCTAAACGAGATTTGCACTTCTGCGTTAACATCGAGCATGATTTGCTCGTCCATATTAGTCTTTCTTCACTCTCCTCTTTGCCGCTGCTATATGATTCACCTTGCAACTCAATTCCGTCATCTATATACGAAGCAGAACAACGCTGACCACCATTGCGGCTAAACAAGTGGCCACAGCAGGGGTTTTTCGCAGTGCAACTCTATATACTGTCCGGTTACCCGCATTCGAAAGCATCGCGTGTATAGAAAATATGGGTTTGCTTTACTCTGCTGAGTGGCAGGTCCATGATGTGCACTCCGAACAGTACCGCCGCACTACGTATGTAGTACAAAACATAGACTCCTCCTCCGCTGCTACGTATCACATGCATTGCGTAGGCGCAGAGCCTGTACGCATCCTGATCTTTGATTCTCTTACTTATTTATGTGCTCGCTTTTCGCTCAATTGGCGCCGATTGCCGATGGCAAAGTTGCCTACATTTGCAAACTCATTTTATATACCTTTATGAACAAGAGCAAGATGCATGCGTAAACATATCAAACTATAACCTATGTGTGAGTATGCATTTTGGTTCCTTTTTCGAAAATTGGAATGAGCTTGTTATATTCAATCGGTTTCAGACTTTGACCTTACTTCTCATTCACTCAGCAATTCTTCAATCACTTCTACTATATCCTAGTATCACAAATGTACCTCGATCTACATTCTTTCCTGATTCCAACGTTTGCGTACATACTATATCATGCAGCGTATTAACAAGTTACAACTACAATATACTTTAAAATAATACCATATTCACTAATATACATTACTGCGCCATGGTTTGCAGTATCTGATTGTCAGTCCAGTTTTTCCCATTTCACAGCGTCGTCAGATTGTGTTTTTCAATATAGATCCATTGATCGCTTGTCATGAAGTCTAGTTACGCAGTAAACACCATCATGCACCTAAAGTTGACAGCAAGTATATGCTTTGCACACAATCCATTTCAATCACAAATCTCAGCTCTTTCGTTTCAATTAAAATGACTTCAATTGGAAAGCTTATAAGACGTCTAAAACTCCCACTACTTACTCTTGGAGTTGCTACATTATTGTTACAGTATTATTATTTTCATTTCATGATTTTCGACACGAATTAGCAAAGACAATTAATTCTGACCAACAAACTGTAACTTCTTCAAGAACATCTACAAATAAACAAAATACAAATATTCAGACGAGATTTTCTGGCACAACAGCTTTACGTGACTACAATATGTGAAGTAACTGATGTAAGTTTATACTCAAATTATTCAAAAGATCTGAATTGTTTTCTAATCTTGCTTTCTATTGATTTATATTTAGTTTGAACCTGCTCGTGCTTTAATTTATTCACTTAATGCATCTCAACCAAAACGTGATATTGTGGTTATTGTTATGTATCCGCTTACAGAAGAGGAACGAAATCAAAACTATTACTCTTGGTGGTAAAATTTTTGATACTACAGTCGTTTCTTTTGATTCTGAACCACAACCTCTTGAGTATTCATTTAATGGAGAAGAAAGTGAAATGGAGAGTAAAATTGAAAATGATAATAATGATCGAATACCAAAACTTAGGCGAGGATTGAATCCGAATCGAAAACTTGATGAATCACTTAATGTGAATGAATTATCAAAGCAAAAATTGCAACATTCTACGTACATGTCGTAAAAACGCAATTCAAGCTTGGAAGATTAACTGAATATGAACAAAAGTTCTACATTTAAGACCTGAAATGATTGCTTTGGAGAACATAGATTCATTGTTTAATATTGATGGATTTGCTTGTACAATGGAAATTGGTAATATTATTGACGATTCAGTAATGTTACTTGAACCTAATTTAAATGTTTATGAAGACTTAAAAACATTAATGCTTGAATCTGTTAATGACTCAACTGGTATCAATTTTCTTCATCGTTATTTTTTTTTTTAATTCTCATTCTCTAAATCCACTATATAACGTTCGAGCAAATTACTACAATCATGAATTTGGAAAATATATTTTCAGTAAAGCCAAAATATATAATTACGAAGGAAGTATGCAACCATGGAATTTTTTGGCGAAATAATTTATCAGGATGGAGAAGGAATTATAATGAAAGAATGGTTTATAGATGGAGAAGAGTTGAATATTCATTGAAAGAGAAGTTAAATTTAGAAAATAAAGAGTTACTTGAATGGAGAAAAAATCGTGGCTCTCAAGAAATCTGTGAAAATTATCTGGATAACAGAGATTATATTCCGCAACGAATTGATGATATGTATTGTGTTTTATTAGCAACACAATCAATTAAAAGACAAGCAACATTACCATTTATTGTTCAACGATACTTACAAGCTCCAAATATTGATCGTATTTTCATTGTTTGGCATAATAAAGAATTACCTGCATCATCAAGTCTTCAACAAATTTTAGATATTAATTCTGAAAAAAGTTTTTATGTTAAATCAAACTGTTGATTCTCTTAATAATCGATTTAATCCAGTTTATCAAATTCGAACTGGCGCAGTATTAATTGCAGACGATGATGTATGGACATCAAATGAATCACTTGAACTTGCATTCGAAACATGGAAAAGACAAAAAGATTCATTAGTTGGATTTTCACCAAGAATTGATTGTCGAGATGAAAAGACTGCTGAGATTACTAAATACTGTTGGGTTCAACAAATGAATACACCACAGTATTCAATCATGCTTACGAAATTAATGTTTATGGATTCTAATTTTTTATTTTTATGGAGATGTGGTATTCCTGATTTAACTTTAAAAAAAATGTTGACGAATTAATTAATTGCGAAGATGTTGGAATGAATTTTTTTAATTTCAGGTGTAACTTTAAAAGGTCCAGTACATGTCTCTTCAGCTCAAGTATTTGATTGCGGCGTCAAACTTGGAATTTCAACGTCACCAACTCATTGGAAAATTAGAGGTGAATGCGTACAAAATTTAATTAATCAATTCGGTGGTAATACTTTAATTTCAGCAACTGGTAGTATTAGTGCTTATACTCCAACTGATTTTCAAACGTCTACTTCAGGCGAATTTCTGCAAATCATGAGAAAACATGAAGTTACTTAGTTCAATTAATTGATCTGAAAGTCGGATGTCGCTTAACATGTATAATCAAACCATTTGGAAATCTTATGCTTGTACCTCATTTTAAATCAAGACTGTGCTGTAGCATTTACTGAGCTCTTGTATGTATCGTAGCCTCGGCTTAATTGCGTGTCCCCACAAACACAATATCGTGAGTTCCACCTGTGAGTTCATGTGAGCTTGTGAGTGAGTGGGCGACGCGTTTCGAATTTATTTTCACGCGTCACCCAGGATACAAGAGTGTGATCCAGGGATGCAGTCATTTAAGCTCCACAAGGCCCTTCTTTTATACTGTCACGTCATACTCTACCACTCCCTTGTATTTCGCTGACATTTAGTACTACAGTACAGTACCACCAAACGTAAATCTCTCGCAGGAGTTGGATTTACTGCCCAATCAACCAGTTTATTCAAAATGGATTGCTATATAATTGACTCTTATATCGACGCTATTCAAGAGAATCGTACTCCCGCACTCACTGCATTGAACAGCAGAACAGAACGGACACGAGATGCTCGTTAAGCTGCGACCTATCAGAGCCGATACAGTATATACACCAATTAACCGCCGCCAACCGCCGTTTCCTCGTGAACACCCAGCCCAACGGCTGCTGCAGCCAGCAACTTGATCGTCGCTTGGCCTGTATTTCATTAATTCTTCCTCGTGGACTGCAATCAAAACAGCCTGTCCTCGTGACTGTAACGTCCCCGTTATTCGATAATGTGCGACTTCGCCACTCAATTTCTAACTCATGCTCATTACTCAGCACTTTGCGGGGCCATCTTAGCTACTGTATCAGAGTTGGTACTGCTACGCTCAAAAATTCTGCCGTTACTATCGTGAGATTTAGAATTGCAATGTATCTAAACTGTGCATTCACCTTCGCAAACGACTTGTTCGTTGTGTCCTTTGTCTCTTGCTCTTTCTATCGCTCTTGCCAACAATTCCGTCAAATTGCACCATACTGTAGTCCACATGTCCATATCGTATGCACCGGCGGTGTCCGGTCGCCGTTACCACTGCACATCCAGCATCCAACAATAAACCCCATACAGTCATATATGATGCGCGGCGTGCTGAACTGCAGTTTGAGTACGTACGCGACGAGCGTTTCGAATTCATCGGCAAGTCGCCAACCTGTGACCCGCTTGTGATCCAGGTATACTGTAGCTGTCATTTTAAATGCCACGAGGCCCTTCACTACGCTTTCCCTGCTTGTAAGCTACAACTCCCTCGGATACTGACTTTTCTCTGCAGCCAAACTTTAAATCTACTCGTAGGATATGTACGATATATACTGCGCGATGCTGTATAGAGACGACGATGTTGACTTGATCCCGTCCTGCATTGACAATCCGTCAGTACTATCCAACAATCACCGTTTTACGACAATGGCCAGCTTGATCGATTCGTACATTGAAGCTATCCAGGAAAATCGCGGTTTGGCATATTTGTCAATTGTGCTTCTTGGAATCGGTCTTTTCCGTTACGTTACCTTTGGTCTTAAGCTTATTAAATTTGGACTTGATCTCATTCTTCCTGGAACAAGTGTATGTACAGTTACTTCAATTCATCAATTAGTTTTCAAATAACCGAATTCTAATATATTGCAGCTTAAAAAATATGGTGCCGGTCGCGATTCGTGGGCTGTAGTTACCGGTGCTTCTGATGGTCTTGGAAAAGAATACGCTTTACAACTTGCTCGTGCTGGATTCAATATTCTTTTGGTTTCACGCACTGCATCAAAACTCGATGACCTTGCAACTGAAATAAAATCAAAATCACCTTCAGTGTCCACCAAGACGTTCGCAATTGATTTTACATCTGCTTCTGATGCTGATTACTCTTCTCTCGCAGCAGCTATTAAACCCCTTGGTGATTCAATCGGTGTTCTTATCAATAATGTTGGTGTATCTCACTCAATTCCAGTTCCATTCGCCGAAGTAGCTGAAGACGAGCTTGCTAACATCGTTACTGTCAACGACCTCGCTACACTTCGCGTTACTCGCATGATCCTCCCATACCTCATCGCACGTCGTCGTCGTTCACTTATCCTCACTATGGGCTCATTCGGCGGTTATCTTCCAACTCCTTACCTCTCAGTATACTCAGGAAGTAAAGCATTTCTTCAACATTGGAGTACTGCACTTGCGACTGAAGTTAAATCTCAAGGCGTTGACGTTGAATTTGTTTTATCATATCTTGTAACCTCAGCCATGTCCAAGATTCGACGCACCTCAGCAATGATTCCAAATCCACGTCAATTTGTTAAATCAACTTTATCTTCATTAGGTAAACCACGTGGTGCTTCAAATTATGCATTTACTTCAACTCCATATTGGTCTCATGCAATCATGCAATTTGCAATCGATAATGTTCTTGGTCCTTTTTCAAATATCGTGGCTCAAACTAATTTAAAAATGCATAAAGATATTCGCAGACGTGCTTTACGTAAAGCTGCCAAGTCAAAGTAATTTATTAGTTTTCTTGTAAAATAGTTACAGTATATAATAAATGCATCTTATATAAGATCTATTGTTGAATTGCACTCCATATATTTAACTGAATTGATGATCCACCAAGTGAGCATATCAGGGTCAGGGCTGTTGTGTTTACGCGCAAATCATTTTCTCGCGCCGCGAACACAGCGATCCATCTATAGCTGAAAGCCATCACCAGCTCACCAGCAACAGTAGAGAGCTGGTCCCTGATTTGTGTTGAGATCATGGCTGCAGCCTCGATTTATCCGTCGCCAAACGGCCTCTTCAGTGGGCCGGGTGCATCACCATCGCAACAAACAACACAATCACCTGCTTCACCATTTACACCACAACAGCAACAACAACAACAACAACAACAACAACAACAACAATCAAACTATCCATCACTGTATCCATCCTTACAACAACCACAGCAACAATCACCAATGTCACATGGGCTTGCACCTGGTGGATTCGATTCACCAAATGGATTCTCTCAGCCAAATCCACCTCAATTTGGTTTCGATTCCATTAATTCGCCTCAATTTCGTCAAAGTGTAAATCAACCTCAACAACAATCACAACCTTTTTTAATGAATCCAGCACAATCTGTTAATCCACCTGTTGTACCAACTGTTCCTGGTACAATGGTTGGAGCTGCGACAACAACGACTGATGCAAATGAATCAAGAAATTCATTATCAATAAGTACAACTACAACGCCTATTCAACTTGCTCGCAGAATCATTGATGATGCAGTTGAGCGTGATTCGCGATACCCTGATCTTGACAGGGCAATTCAGCAAGGTCATTTATCTGAATATGTATTTTCTACACAATCAAATCCATTGGTGCCGTATGCTGTATCAGATGCATATGGAAGTGAATCTGGACCATTCACCCCATTTATTCGATCAAGAATATTAAATATTCCTGACATCATATTCGAACAACATAATAAAACTGAAGTATATACACAGATGGGACTGTTTCCAGAATTGGGAAGAGCTTGGATTACTGTTGATAATAAACTATTTCTATGGAATTACTCAAATGGTCAAGATTTTTTGTCTTATGAAGATTTACCAAATACAATTTTATCTGTGAAATTACTTACTCCACGAAAAGGAACTTTTATCGATGCAATTAAATATATACTTGTTCTTGCTACGCCGGTTAGATTACATATTCTTGGTGTTTCGCCTGCGAAACCAAAAGTTGATATTCAACTTTATGAGACTGGAATGGACGTTTCAACAAAAGGACTTGATATCAATTTGATCGGAGGATGTAAATCCACTGGTCGTATCTTCTTTACAAGTAGAACTGGTCCTGATGTATGGGAAGTTTTATATTCAAGTACCGAAAGTTGGTTTAGAGGAAAATGTAGTAAAATTTGTCATACAAAAAGTGGATTAGCTGGATTTGCTCCTTCGTTAGGTGCTATCGCTGATGTTGCA
Source organism: Myxozyma kluyveri (assembly GCA_030568365.1). Lineage (NCBI taxonomy): Eukaryota > Fungi > Ascomycota > Lipomycetes > Lipomycetales > Lipomycetaceae > Myxozyma > Myxozyma kluyveri. Next base: position 14,626 of record JAJLTX010000120.1, read on the forward strand.
AGTTTTGTTCCTACTGGTATATTTTCTTCATTACTGTCATCTGGTCCTTCAGGTATGTTACTATTTTATTATGGATGAACAGTGTGCTAACTAACTGGTATAGAATCGATTATCGCGATTGAATTCGATGATGCACGGTCGTTACTCTATACGCTCTCATCACGTTCGACAATTCGCGCGTACCATATGACTGCACCAAACGAACTTTCACTCGTCATCACATACACTTATCCATCACTTTGTTCACATCTTCAAATGATTAATGCAGCCTCATCATTACTCGATCCACGAACCACCACCATAGTTTCAATTACACCAATTCTTCCCAGTGAAAGTTTGCAAATTCATTTAATTGCAACCACATCAACCGGATGTCGATTATATCTTCGAGCAGCACGATCATTTGGATTTGGATTTTCAGCATCAAATAATGCACCACCAACAAATATGCAAGTAATTCAGGCACGATTTCCACCTCGTGAAACACCAGGTCAACAACCATCTACTTCACAAATTTTGCGAAAGACTAAGAAAGCACGTGTATTTTCACCAGGCTATTTCTTCGCCGTTAAAGAAAACAATCCTGCTATCGCGAATGACTCTCCTTCTGATAAATTGTTCGTATCCGCAATCGATTCTGCTAGAATTCTAAGACATTCAACTGTTTCTAGTGCTGCTCCATTACTTGTTGAAACGGCTGCTTGGGTTGATATTGAAGGATTTGTTCAAGATGTATGTTTATTAACACCGCCGTTTCGAGTTTCAAATAAACCTGAAGGATTTGGTAATGAAACATTTGGACAATATACAATTCCAGCAACTGAAATTGCAGTTTTAACAAATACTGGTGTTCATATATATACCCGAAGATATTTATCACAGACTTTTGGCTTACTAGGCTCTGATGTTCGTATGTTTCTTGAATTATATGGTCGTCGGGAAACTTGTTGTACAGCTCTTGGTGTTGCATGCACATCAACGCCAGGTCCATCAGGAGCAACGACAATTGATGCACGCGAAACTGCAAGAAAAGCGTACATTGAATTTGGTGGAAAAGCACATTTACGTGATGATAATTACGGAACTGTTATGACTTCATTAGATTCTGTTCAACTTAGTGGAAGATTTGAAGGATTAGCAACATATATTGCTCGAGTTGTTCGTGAGATTTGGTCATCTCCAATTCTTCGATCGACAAAAGCACCAGGTAAAACTGAGGGCGGTGACTTATTATATTCTTCAAATATTGCATTAAATAGACTTGCGGAATTACATGTTATGCTTTACGAATTATTACAATTTCTTGAACAAAATAGGAATTTTATTGATGGACTGTCAGGTCCTAATAGAGTTTTATCAGGACTTGGTAGTGATTCTGCAAGAATGGATGAATTATCATTACAAGCTGAACATAGGGGAATGCACTCGTTAATGCAATTATTACAATCAATGACAGAAGGAATATCATTTGTTTTGTTATTTGCAGAACCTAAAAAATTAAATGAAACACTTGCTTTTGTTCCATTAGCAACTCAAGTTAGAATTTCTAAATTAACTTTTCAAGCATTATTTACTGAATCTGAAGGTACTGAACTTGCAAAAGATTTAGTTCATGCAATGGTAAATCAAAGTATTGCAAGTGGTGCATCAGTTGATACTGTTGTTGATGTACTTAGAAAACGATGTGGTACATTTTGTTCACCTGATGTTGTTATTTTATTTAAAGCTATTGAATATTTAAGTAAAGCAAGAGCATCAGTTTCAACAGATCCAGAACTTAAAATGCATTGTTTACGTGAAAGTGTTCGATTATTAGAAAAAGCAGCAGGTACAATTGTATATGATGAAATATATGATGTTGTAAGTCAACTTGTTGAACTTGATTATCATCCAGGAGCAGTTCAAGTTGTACTTAAAGCAGCAAGAGAAGCCGATAGAGGAAATCAAGCATTAGGATATTTTCTTGATAATGATGGTATTGGAGACAATTTAAATGATCCAAGACGACCATTATTTATCAAAAGAATCAGATTTTATGAATTGGTGTTTGAAATATTAGATGATATCGATATTAGAGTTACAAGAGAAGCAGCAGAATTATCGCAAGAACAACAATTACTACTAGGAACAGCAAGTCCAAATCAAGCATTGCAATCAGAAACATATTCAGTTGCATATTCATCAACAGATGAATTATTTCATTATTGTTTTTATAATTGGTTTGTTGAACGTGATTTAGGTAGTAGATTACTTGATATCGATACACCATATATTCAACCATTTCTTCAAAGAAATGCAACAAATAATCTGGAATTAGCTCAATTATTATGGTTATATTATTCAAAACAAGAACAAGCATTAAGAGCCGCAAAAGTATTATATGACTTATCACGTACAACTGCATTTTCATTATCATTATCAATGAGAATTGAATTTTTATCTCGTTCAAAAGGTTTTACTAACTGTACTTGTCCTCCAAATGAAAGACAAACAATGTTACATTTAAGTGAAAAAGTTTCTGATGAATTAGTAGTTGCTTGTATTCAAGATGATTTATTACGTGCTGTTAAAAGTGATTCAAGATTTAAATCGTCACCTACAACTACAACACCGAATAAACAAATCTCAAAAATGGAAGAAGTAGTTCAGAACTTAGATGGACCTGTTTTAAATTTATCTATTTTATATAATGAATTCGCTCAACCTTTAGGATATGTTGATATTTGTGATGCTATTGTTGCTGCTTCTGCTTAGTTTTAAGTACTTTGTTATGGGTATTTTGTGTATATGTATGTAAAATATTTAATTTATTATTAAAGTATAGAGTTGTAGTGTTTTATGTAAATGAACGTATTAAGGTAATGTATTAAACATAAAGGTATTTCATTCATCTGTAATCATAATTCAATCATAATTCATTCCTCATCTATAATTGATAAACACAAAGGTATTTAAAGAACAAACAATTATCCTCTTAAAAATCAAACATTTTCAAGAACACCGACTTTCATTAAAAACTTAGCTAAAGCAACAGCAGCGCCAGCCAATTTTAAAGTTGCATCTGCAACTTGTGTTAATGCCATTACATCATTAGGTCTATCAAATATAATTTGTGCTGCTGATTTGATTCGAATTTCAATCGGTTTGATTTTTGCTTCTGATATTTCTTTAATAATTTTATTATTGTTGTTTATTTGAAGTGGTTGTGGCTGTGATTGCGATTGTAGTTGTGGTTGACTATTTTGAGTATCATAATCTTGATTAAACAAATTTACTTCAGAAGCCAGCATAATATCTTTTGAAAAAGCAGGTAAATAATCTGTATAATTTAGCGTAAAATTATTTAAACCAGATGAATTTGCAATTAATTCTAGTTGTGATGCTAATAAAATAACTAAACATGTACTTGATGAAATAACAATATCAAGTAATGCATCTGCTTCTGTTGTTGTTATGATTGTTGGTAGGAATGAAGATGGTAATGTTGAGGTTGTTGTGTTTGAAGATGTCATTGTGATCGTTTAGTAAAATTGATGGTCAGATGCAAATTGTATTAAAGTGTGGTAAAATGAGAGTGAGTGTGAGTTGTGGGTGGATGGGAATGTATTACTTCGTGAAGTTGTGTGGGTTGAGGATTTCAAAATGGCCGGACATCAAAAAGCCCAAAACACGTCCCAACTATCAATACACAGATACAGCATTTAAATGCATTTCTTTATTATTTACTATTGAATAATGCGAACTAAACTACCCCTATCTCACAAACAACCACAATACTCATAAAAAATAATATATAATGACCCTCAACGTCTTTCAAATCCCGCCAAAATTCTACTTCTTTCATCCCTCCTATTTTCCACAAACTCCATAACATTTCTCTCAGTTGATTTAGCGAAATTTAATAAATCATTATAAAATCCAGTTCCTTTTTGTTTACCATTTTTAACTTCAGAGTAAGTTTCATAAGCTTTTTGAAATCTTTCATTAATTAATTGTCGTTTTCTATCACTTGATCCCATTGCATCACGGCGTTCTCTAATTACTGGATCATCTAAAACTTGTCTCCAAACTGCAGTTAATTCTTTTAACGTTTTAGCTTGTGAATAAATTGTCGCAGCAAGTCTTGTTTGGTAAGGTTGAAATTTTTCTAATTCTGTTTTAAATAAGGTTTCTTCAATATTTGGTACCTTTTTATTCAAAACTAAAATTGATGAAATATCATCATCTTGAACTTTTTGTTTTAATTCTGAAAATACAACATTTCTTTCTTTTCTAATCTTAGTTAATTTTTTTAATAAACTTTCAACTTGATCAATACTTTCATGAGAATTTGATTGATTAACATTCATTCCTGAGAAACTTCTATTAAGACCATTTATTGAACTTGAAGATTGACGATAAAATGAACTTAATTCACCACTATGAGGTCCTAATGACAAAATTTTTAAATCGTCTTCAACAGGAATTAATTGCGCTTGTAATTTTTTATCGGAATTTGATGCACTCCATAATGATTGTTTTAAACTTTGAATATCAAATTTTAATGTAGTTGTAAGTGTTGATGATGGTGCTTGTGACCACATTGCTCCTAATCTACTATGCATTGTTTCATATTCTTTTTCTTCTGTTGCTAATTCACGTTCTGCATGTTCTGCAAGTTGATAGATTTCTCGTTTTTTACTATCAATATCTGTAAATGTAATCGGACCGTCTTGTTGAATTCTTGAAGCATATTGTGATACTTTTTCATCAACTCTACCATCATCAATTGAATGAGACAATGATTTAATTGTTTTCAAAGCAGCTGGTAATCCTAAATATTCCAAAGCAGTAGACAATTCTTCTTCAGCCACATCAACTTTTTCACCTTCAGCACGTAACACTTTATTTTTTTCTTCAGAATAAACACTACTTTGTTCAGCCACAGCAACTGGTAATACTTTTTCAAAAATTTCTCTACCAATTAATTGTGATACATCACGATCGGAATATAAATCTGGCATTGCAGTTGGTTTAGCTGCTTCTAATGGTGAAATTTCTGGAATTGTGCTAACTGGCGGAATAACATCATGAAATACTAAATCATTATCTTTTTCACTTGATTTTAATGATTGTTGTAATAATGCTGCATGTGCTGTAAGTGTTTCTCTAAACGCATAAAAAGTGTTGGGAAGATATGAATTCATGGCTGCTTCGTTCTTGGAAATGGCTGATTTAATGTACGCGATTGCGAGACCTTGTTTGCCTTTGCTGGACTGTAAAGCAGCTTGTTGGGCATGGGCTACCGAGTCATAGTAATATTGTTTCACCTAACGTCATTAGTTTAACTCCTTTCACAAATCTAAAATTAAAACTCACATTCGATAAAGACATCCATTCACGATCACCCCAACCTTTTGAAACAGCATTATTCAAACCTTCTGAAGCAGCTTTATGCAACATGGAGGTTGATTTAGCTAATCTAGCTAACATTGAAGGTTTAGTTGAATTTTCACTTAAAACTCTTTCCACAAAAACTTCTTGAGCTTGAGCAATCATTAAACTACCTAATGCACGAACTGTATCTCTATTTAAATCTGCACTTGGAGCATGTAAAAATGAATCTGCAACATAATTATAAATTCCTGCTGCTGCTTGAAATGATTTGTATGCAAGTTTAAGATCGGTTGTATCAACTGCAATATGTGCTTCTGTTGATGCTAAATTAAATAAAAGTGATGCCTTCTCAAATGCAATTGAGTGTTGCGATGTTTCCGCATGAGTGTATGCATCCATCCTGATCTAATTAGTAACTGTTCGACTATAGCAAGTAATAATAGCAACTCACCAAACAAAATTAACACGGCATCCACCTTCTTCAACCGGAATTCTCAGATCCAATAATTCCAACTGTCCATAATATTTATATAATAAATCTCTTCCGGTAGCATCTTTTCCGGCACCAGTCATATCCTGTCTTAAACGATTGAACAAAGCACATTCTCTACTAAACTCTTCAGCACTTCCATATGTATTTCGAATATATACTTTCAAAGGAGATTCCCAATCAACATCCTTTGTAGTTTTCAATGGAACAGCTATTTTCGGTGAACTAGGCATGATGAATTGATGTCGTAATTCTTTGCTGTTGAATTATGAAGTGGTGACGATGGCAAATCGCCAAATACAACTAGTTAACTTATCGAGAACCGCGTAATCAGCAGGACAACACCCTCAGATCGGTCAGCTATGCCCCACATATTCCGAAATCTGATAAGACTTTAAACAATACAAATTAATGTGCAGTTAATATACAAGTACAGATGTTTAGATCATTGATTTATGGCTACAGATCAGTTTACAGACAGAATACTTCACTACAAGTATCGCATCGTTTACTAAGTACTCACAAGTTAAGAAACCACACAATGACACTCGCAGCAGCCGGACAGTTCTGCGCAACAAGTTCAATGACTGATAACCTTTCTTCAGTTAAGATACTGATCTCACAGGCAATTAAAGCAGGTGCTAAAGTATTATTTCTACCAGAAGCTTCAGATTATATTGCTAGAAATGCAGCAGAGACAGTTGAACTTGCGAAATCTGTTGACGAAAGTGAGTTTGTGATTGGGTTGCAAGAGGAGATTAAAAAAGTACAAGGGGAATTGTGTGTTAGTGTTGGTATTCACGAAGCTGTTGAAGACGAGGAAAGGTGTAAGAGTAAGTTGCGATTTAATTTTATAGAAATTTGAGCTTTGAAGAGTTGGACTAACTGATAATAGATGTGTTGTTGTGGATTGATTCGAATGGCGAGATTACTCAAAAATATCAGAAGTTACATTTATTTGACGTGAATATGAAGTACGCTTCTCGATTATTCGACTTTCATTGATGTACTAGTATTAACTGGAGCTAGGAATGGACCTATTTTAATGGAATCTCGGTAAGGCGGACGATTGCTATGGATAAGTGTGAATATATGCTTACTTGCCAAGATCGGTTCAACCAGGATCAGAGGTGATTCCCCCATTCGATACACCGCTTGGAAAAGGTTAGTTAATCTTTATAGTAGTCTAGCATGTATAATACTGACATTATTTACTAAAGTTGGATACGCAATTTGTTACGATGTAAGTTCAAATTACCACTCGTCACTACAAACGGTTGCGGCTAACCACAAATAATCCAGATTCGATTTCCAGAGCACGCGCTTCGATTACGTACATTAGGTGCAAATGTTATAACATACCCATCAGCATTTACAGTTAGAACAGGACAAGCTCATTGGGAATTACTTGGACGAGCTCGCGCAGTTGATACACAGACGTGAGTTCGTTTTCCATGAATAAGCATGGGCTAGACGAATATGCAACTAATACATTGTTAGATATGTGATCATGGCAGCACAAGTAGGTGCACATGATCCTGAAGGAAAGAGACGAAGTTGGGGACATGCAATGGTATGTCATATATCGCTCGATTTGAATGTACTTTACTAACGAGTAATGAATTAATTAGATTATTGATCCATGGGGTACGGTACTCGCACAATGTCCAGACACAGACTCATCACCGCGGATCTGTGTTGCAGATATTGACTTAGACGTTATAGCGAAAGGTATGCTAACTATACGAGTTCACTTGATTGAAATAGAATGCTGACCTGGGTACTATAGTGAGAATGGATATGCCGCTGTGGACTCAGCGGCGTGGAAAGCAAATTTACGGCTCAGATGTTTGAATGTATGTAGTTTAACCACTCTTTTGTAATGAACATACTTTTCAATTGCATAAAAATAAAAGATTGAAAAGTTATGTCGATTTTTGCTCTTGATGTTGGTGCACTGTAGCTCAGGTATCTGGGTAAGGTCTTTTTAAAATAAGCAAAAAATAAAAAAGAATGGACGACACCGGAATCGAACCGGGGACCTCCCGCATGCTAAGCGGATGTGATAACCAACTACACCAGACGCCCTTCCCACACAAATGTAAGGGAACTGGCTCAACCTAGCTTGGAGACTGATCACATGACCGTCACGTGCTCATCTCCGCACTCCAGCTCTTCACGATATCTCTAGAACTTTCAACTACGTGCTTTCAACTTCTTCGTCGTTTCTCGGATATTCTCATGACTTCTCTCAAGATCTTGCCACGCTGTCCTTTGGCTCGCCGTCCTCCGTAGCCTCGCATATATAAACACCTCGAGGTATCCATAAAGGATCCTCGGGATCATTAGTAGACAACTCAATAGATGGCTTTATAAACATTTTCGGCTCTCGGCTTACT
>JAJLTX010000121.1:0-22764 GCA_030568365.1 Myxozyma kluyveri
TAGCCTCGCGTATATAAACACCTCGAGGTATCCATAAAGGATCCTGGGGATGATTGGTAGACAACTCAATAGATGGCTTTATAAACATTTTCGGCTCTCGGCTTACTCTCGGTTCCCTCTCGGCTTATCCTCGGCTTACATAATCGGCTCCCCTCCTTTCATTCGGTCGCATCTCTAACAATTTCAGTTGCGGCCATACCTAGGAGAAAGCACAGTGTCCCGTCTGCTCCGCTCCTGTTAAACTCCTATGGGCCTGTTTAGTACTACGGTAGGAGACTACGTTGGAATCGCAGGTGCTGCAATTAAAATTTTATTTTTTACATGTGCCCACTGCTTATTCTGGAGATGATAGTACGGGATGCCATCGTGATGACGCGACGCTCGATGGTAAGATCGATGAAAACAGGTTAATAAAGTTGAATACAAAATTTCTAAATATCGATGTTGCCAATTGTGACGGCTTTGATAGTTTGATACTCTGCCATACCATATTTGCTACCCTCTCTTCCAACACCTGATTCTTTCACGCCTCCAAAAGGAGTCTCCGAAGCAGAAATACGACCAGTATTAACACCAACTAAACCACATTCAAGAGCAGCTGCGACTCGAAGACAGCGGTTAATATCCTTTGAAAAGAAGTATCCTGCAAGTCCAAATTCTGAATCATTTGCCATTGAGATAGCTTCTTCTTCTGTGGAAAATTGGAAAATAGGAGCAAGTGGTCCGAATGTTTCATCGGAAGATACCATCATGTCTGTTGTAACACCTGAAAGTACAGAAGGCTGAATGAAGAAACCATTGGTATTGACATTAGATGGCATTGAACCACCAAATTCAAGTTTGGCACCTTTTAAAACTGCATCTGCGATATGCTGTTTAACTTTATCGACACCACCTCGATTAACAAGTGGTCCTTGAGTGATACCGTCAGCAAGACCAAATCCAACATTCAATTTCGATACTTCAGCGACAAGTTTCTTAGTAAATTTAGCAGCGACATCTTTATGAACTAACAAGCGATTTGCACAAACACAAGTTTGACCTGAACATCGAAATTTACACAACATTGCACCCTGAACAGCAACATCTAAATCTGAATCTTCAAAAACGATAAACGGCGCATTACCACCTAATTCCATTGAGACTTTCTTCATAGTTCCCATTGCTAACTTTGAAAGATAAATACCAACTTTTGTAGAACCAGTAAACGATATCTTTTTGACCAATGGATGAGTGCAAAGTTCAGTTGCAGCATCGCGATCTTTGGTTGGAATGAGGTGAATAACTGATGGTGGTAAACCGGCTTCAATGGCAAGTTGAACGAGTGCTGCAGCAGTATATGGTGTCTCTGAAGGCGGCTTAATTACAACTGAACATCCTGCAGCGAGTGCTGGAGCGATTTTGCGAGTGATCATTGCAGCAGGAAAGTTCCAAGGAGTAATAATACCACAAACACCAACAGGTTGCATCATGGTCAGAACAGTCGTATTAGGAATTGACGAAGGAATCACGTCACCGTAATTGCGAGACGCCTCTTCTGAGAACCACGATACAAATGACGCAGCATATACAACTTCTCCAACTGCTTCAGAGAAAGTCTTCCCATTCTCAAGAACAAGAATCTTGGCAATATCTTCTTTATTATCCATGATAAGATTGTACCACTTACGCAGTAAAGCAGAACGTTCATGACTTGTAGTTACAGTTGAGTATTTGCGGAAACCTTTATCAGCCACTTCAATTGCGTGCACAAAATCAGCACGTGTCATGTTGGAGACGTTTCCAAGTACTTCGCCTGTTGATGGCTCGTAAACTGGGAAAGTATTGGTCGATGATACCCATTTTCCGTCCAGAAAAGCGTCAGAGATGAACAAATCTGGTCGATTGAGCTGCAAGACTCGAGTTATTAGTTATGATTTCACGTGCATCTTGCAACAATAGGTAAGCCACATACGGTCTTGAGGGCATTGGCTGCCACGGCGCACGGAGAAGAAGTCACTGTCATGGCTAAAGTGCTGAAGAGGAATAAGTACGAATTTCAGAATGCATCCGTGGTCGAAAGTGATGAGGAACACACAGGCGCGCCATTGTATTTAAGATAACTTGGTGATGCGGAGATGTTGGAGGTCTTCCTTCGCAGCTTAACGGGCCACTATTAAGGATCGGAACTGCAGCGCGACAGTTCGTCTACGATCGTCTACTCCACATTATTGCCCTAACCGCTGGGGTTCTCCAATTCCTGTCTAGCGTGGGTTAGGTGCTCCCCTGAATTACGTCGGTTGCGCGGTGATTGCTGTTTTGGGATGCTGGCCCGCATTTTGCGGGGAAAGAACCTTAATTGATGTCCTGCGGTCTGGTGTCGCAGCTCGTGGGAACACTAGACCTCAATTGGGTAGGAAGAGCGCTGGATCTGAAGCAGAGGATGCATGACAAAAAATGATCGCGTTCAACAGTTGCGGATCAAATGCCTTCGGGATCACGGGGTAGCTGTTTATGGTCTTCAATCCGCATCGCAACCTCGTTACATAAAGGACGGGCTGCGCCGCTATTCCTTGGATGAATCGCATCAGCTTCAAGTCTATATCCTCACCATATTGATATAAATTGTGACACAATCAACAACAATGGTATCCTCTTACATCGACGTGCCTATGCCTGCAGCATTTCCTGTAGCGCAGGTTCCCAAGAACATCACCTCTGATCAAGCTGCTAAGATTGCCCAAGCGTTTATCGACAAGTTTAATGCTGCGACAGAAGCATGTGATGCTATCGCATTCGACGATTTATTTTGCAATGAAGGTTACTGGCGCGACACTATTTCATTTACTTCTGACTTCCGCTCAATCGCAAAAGTAAACATCAAACAAGCAGCTTTTGATCGTCTTCCAATTGCAAAAGCAGGCCATGCTGAACTGTCATTTACCCCTGCACCACTTGTTGACCGTCCTTTTGATGATGTTTCGTATATCCAAGCTCATTTCACATTCATTTCTTCAATTGGGCCTGGGGCTGGAATTGTCAAACTTATTCCAAACGGTGCAGACTATTCTGCATGGGTTCTATTCACAACACTTGATGGTGTTAAAGGTGTTCCTGAAATGGTTGGTGCTAATCGAGCCCGAGGAAAACACAACTCTCCATTTTCTTACGACGAGATTCTGAACACTCAAATCAATGATCCAGCACCTGAAGTCGTCATTGTCGGCGGTGGTCACAATGGACTTGAGATTGCTGCAAGATTACGTGTCATGGGTATTCCATCACTTGTTATCGATACGTACAAGCGCATTGGTGATAACTGGAGATTACGTTATAAGTCATTGTCATTACATGATCCCGTATGGTCAAACTATTTGGCATACATGCCGTTCCCGGATTCATGGCCAATTTGGACACCATCTGGAAAGCTTGCAAATTTCCTCGAGTATTATGCGGATGCTATGGAACTTAGTGTATGGACTGAATCTAAAATTGTCACTCCAGAAACGTACTTTGACTCTCATACAAAGAAATGGAATGTCACAATTGATCGCAAAGGTGAAAACCATACGTTTTCAGTTTCACATCTTGTTCTTGCGACTGGTATTGGCGGAGGTCATCCTAAATTTCCACCTAAGTTCAAAGGTCAGGATTTGTTCAAGAAGTCAATTGTTCATTCGTCTCAACATAAGAATGGCGGAGATTGGTCAGGCAAAACTGCATTAGTAGTTGGTGCATGCACTTCTGCGCATGATATCTCTCTGGACTTTTTCAATAATGGAGCTGATATTACGATGCTTCAGCGGTCTCCTACTTATATCATGTCTGTTAGCAAGGGTGTCTCAACAGTCAACCCATACAAGCAAGATTGTGATACATGGACTCTTGATTTATTAGGTGAATCTTCACCAAAATGGGTTGGAAGATTATCTCATAAACGATATGTTCCAGTTATTAAGGAACATGATAAGAAGTTATTAACTGGCCTCAAGAAAGCTGGGTTTCAATTATATGATGGAATTGATGGTTGTGGATTCTTTATGAATACGAATATGCGTTCTGGTGGCTATTATTACGATACTGGTTGCTCACCTCATATTGTTAATGGTGATATTAAGGTCAAGGGATCCGAGATTGAATATTTCACTGAAGATGCCGTTCACTTCAAAGATGGTACAACAATGAATCCCGATATTGTTGTTTTTGCTACAGGCTACACTGGATTCAAAGATACAATTAAGGATATTTTAGGGGACAAATACGCATCTATGTTTAAACCGTTTTGGGACTTTGATCGCGAAGGTGAACTACATGGAACTTGCCGTGATGTTGGTATTCCAAATTGTTACTACGTTGTTGGTCCACTTTCAGGTGCAAGATTCAATTCAAAGATTGTTGCACTTCAAATCATTGCTGAGAAGAAGAATTTGTTGGGTAATAGATATTCAATCGAGGCGCAAGAATCAGGAATGGGTTCAGCTTGAATTTCGTAGAGGAAATTATTTAACTTTATAAGCGTTTAGTTTTTTAAGCATTACATTATATATTTATTAGATAAAATCAATTTTATTTCTTTTTTCAAAATGCTAAATAAATGGTATACTCGTAACTATGCACAATTTGTTAAATATGTATTTTTCTTACTCTTTATAATTCTGAGCCACTATTTCAGCAGCGGCATCACTCTTCCAAAATGATCCATTAGGATATTCAAATTCTTCAAACGTCGAGTCGAACATCTCAACAGAATATCCTGGAGCTGAAGCAGTAGCGAAAAATCCATTCTTGATTTGAGTTGGCGCTTTCATCTTGTCATGAAGAGTATCGATGTACTCTAACAAACTACGCTTGCCAGAGACAACAACGTAATCAATGGTTGACAGATGTTGAGTGTATTCAGGAAGACCAACACCACCAGAGTGAGGAACGACAGGAATGTTGAACTTCTTAGCTAACAGAAGAACAGCAAGAACTTCATTAACACCACCCATACGGCAAGAGTCAACTTGGCAGATATCGAGAGCTCCAAGTTGGAAAAACTGCTTGAACATAACACGACTGTGACACATCTCACCAGTAGCGACTTTAATACCGTAAGGAAGAAGTGCCTTCTTGACTGCGAGATGACCAACAATATCATCAGGTGAGGTTGGCTCTTCAATAAACCAAGGCTTGTATTCAGCAAGTTGCTTCATGTGCTCAATTGCTTGAGGAACAGACCAAACTTGATTAGCGTCAACCATGATAATGTTATCCTCGTATCCTAAGACCTCACGAGCAATTCTCAACCGACGTTGATCCTCCTCAACACTGCCACCACATTTAAGCTTGAAATGACGGTAGCCCTCAGCTTTTGTTTGAGCGAGAAGTGTTCGCATCTTGTCATCACCGTATCCTAACCAACCAGCTGAAGTAGTGTAAGCCTGAACAGCACGATCCTTAAGAGCCTCTTCGAGACGTTCTTCCTTTCCAACTGCAGCTTCCTTGAGTAAAGCAACTGCTTCATCTGGGGTAAGAGCATCCTCGATGTAGCGGAAGTCGATGCATCGGACGTACTCCTCAGGTGTGAAATCAGCGACAAGCTTCCAAACAGGCTTGCCTTCAACCTTGGCCCACAGATCCCAAAGAGCATTGACAGTAGCACCTAGAGCAAGATGAATTACACCCTTCTCAGGACCGATCCATCGAAGTTGGGAGTCACCGACAAGATGACGCCATGTCTTTCCCATGTTTTCGGTAAGGGAAGAAAGATCGTGTCCGACGAGACGGTTGGCGACGTTCTTAATGGCAAGACATACAATGTCATTGCCACGACCAATTGTGAAGGTCATTCCGTGTCCGGTTGCACCGGTGCTGGTACGCAGGATAACGTAGGCGGCAGAATAGTCACCATCGCCGTTCATTGCGTCAGAACCAGTCTTGTCAAGCGACGTCTTAAATAAATAGTTGATCAGTAACTGCTCACACACTTCCGAGAAGACAATGCTCGACTTACTGGGAATCGAACGTCCTTGACGTCGAAGCCAATGATTTTCATATCCTCAGTCATCGTCATTGTTGCGGGATGCACTGTACCAAGCTGGCAAAAAGAAGAAGCAGCACGAAACGATGGAGTTTACGGCGGGAGAACCGGACCAGGTGAGACGGGGACGAGCAAGTATTTAAGTGTACCCCTCACCTCCCCCGTACTTACCAGCCTGGGCGCTTCTCCGCGCGACGGTTCCGTGGGGGAAGGCGCGGGATAAGCCTGCGCGGATGCAGTGGGGGCTCGGTTTCACCAGCCCCTCGCCTGCTTACAGTCACGTGCAAGCGGCCATGTCGCAGAGCCGCAGGCTTGTCTCGTCTTCCCCCACCGTGTTCCCCACACTCGCCGCGCCAGCTGAACCCCCAACGCGGGCTTGACCTCTCGTGTGCGCAGACGCAGACCGCCAGCGCCGACGGCAGAGCTAATCCGGCATGCTCACACGCGCACTGCTGACTGTGAGCAGAGGCCGATGCAAGGATTAATCGCTACCCCGCGCTTGGTGCGGGGCGACTGTGTGAGAACCGAGAAGGCAGCTGGTTGCGAACTTGCAGGCCGCCGCTGCGCAGGAACAAGACGACGGCGAATGGTGGTGGAGTGGTGGACTGCCAATTGGCGCAGCGCACAGTACGCACAGGCTTCTGACCAAAGCTGCAAGTTAATTGGACTTCACCAAGCCTCCAAGCCAGATGCTTCATATAAGTTGCTGGACCCTCCCCCGTCTTCTACTCGTTGCTCTTCAAGCGCACTCTTCAGCTCAGAATCGCGAGGTCTATATCGGACTACACGATCGACAATCAATACTGTCTGAGTGAGCCGTCATGCTACGCCCCCACAAATGCATCCAAATGTCTTGCGGATAAATACGGTGACTGCCCGATTGTTTTGTGCGAGGTCATATGCTCCTCAAATCGACGGGACACTATCCGTGCCGAATTAGTGCGATTGCTGAGTTACCCGCTTATATTCCCGCCATCTGCTCATTTCGTGAAAACAGGTATGATTCGCCGAGAAAGTTGTCGGTTTAGGATGCATGTGATGACTGGACTCGGGGTCGCTTGGCACAGAACCCGTGCTGGTGCTTGTTTCCCCGCATTTTTAACGTTTGGCCGTTCACCCTTTGTTGGCTCGCCGCGCTCGTCACAATATAGCCACAGCGCATTGTTGAGTGCTTTATGTTCGATATACACGCCATATAAGCGCTACAACCGCACTCCGGACGCTGCTGAGACAGGCATTGCTTTGAGACATGTGGGGAACGCCATACCGCTTAATCCCCCGGATTAACTGCTTTCCCCGCGTGTTACAACTGTATATATATGCGCATCTATTCCCTGCATTTCCTTTCAGCTAGTGGACTGATTTACTACGCTATTGCAATTGAAGAGTACTGAACTGCAACCATGGCGTTTTCATTTAAAATGCCTACTCGCAAGAGACTGTACAACTGGTAAGCTTCGTTGATACACTTCTTCTATCATTCCTGGTTTACTGACCTCATATCAGGTACATTTCGCTAGTCGCCGCTGGTGCCATGGTTCTCTACGGCTATGATGCATCCGTGTTCAACGCTGTTCAAGGCTCGCAACACTGGCTCTCCTACTTCAACCAACCCAACCCAGGTGTAATTGGTTCCGTTACCACTGCATATACTATCGGTGGTATTGTTGCCGGTTTCTTTGTCAGTGCTCCAATTTCCAATCACTTTGGAAGACGTGCATCGATCTTCACAGGCGCAGCCGTCGTAATTGCAAGTACATTTGTTCAAGCATTCACTCCTAAAGGTACTATTGGTGGTTTCATAGCAGGTCGATTCTTTATTGGTATTGGTCAAGGTATTGCATTGCCTGCTGGTCCTGTATACATTGGTGAGCTTGCACCATCTGATATCCGCGGTATGATGATGTCATTCTGGCAATTATTTTACTCCATTGGTTCATTTATTGCCTTTTGGATTAGCTATGCAACCACAAAGCATGTTGATACACTTGGAAACTGGGATTGGAGAATGGTTGTAATTTTCCAAATTCTTGTTCCAATAATGATTTGTGCTTTAATCTTTTTCTGTCCCGAAACTCCTCGTTGGTATGTTCAAAAAGGACGAACTGAAGATGCTAGAAAAGTGCTTCATAGAGTACGTGATACTGAGCAAGAAGTCGAAGAAGAATTATCAATGATTGTACTTGCTCTTGAATACGAGAAAGAAGCTATTAGTGGTAGTTATCTGCCATTTTGGCGTGATAAGACATTACGCAAACGGTTGTTTTTGGCATTTGTGATTAATTGCGGTCAACAACTTACCGGTCAAGGCTCACTTAACAACTATTCAACAATTATTTACAATAAAGTATTCACTGATAATTCAACTATTCAACTTATCAATGCAATTAATGGTACATGTGGTATTTTATTTACTTTAAATGCAACATGGACAGTCGATAGATTTGGTCGTAAAATGGTTTTATTTGTTGGTGCACTTGGTATGGCAGTTTGTATGATTATGACAGCTACAATTGCGACACAAACACCTGATCTTGAAGGAGGTAGAAAATCACATCCAGTTGCAATTGCGGTTGTGTTTGTCATGTTCTTATTCACATTCTTTTATAAACCAAGTTGGGGCGCAGTAATTTGGATTTGGACTTCTGAAGTATTCAGTATGAATGTGCGTGCGCAAGCTGTTGGTATGGCATCACAAATGCAAAACGTTGCAAATGCAATCTTGCAACAGATCTTTCCACTTATTTTAGAGAAGATTAATTTCTATACATTCTATATGTTCGCAGCAATTAACGTTCTTCTTGCAGCATTTGTATGGTTCTTTCTTCCTGAGACAAAAGGTGTTAAACTTGAAGACATGGAAATATTATTTGGTGGTGTAAGTCATGCACAAAAGGGCGCCGATATGGTTCTTGGCGAGAAAGGATTCGATGATCAGATTGAAGATGTCGAAAGACGTAGTGCGGACGTTGCAAGTGTGTCAACTAGAGCTGATCCTGCTGAATTAGTCGCAGCTGCCGATAAAGTTATTCACACTCAGGTTGTGAGTAAGGAGGATGTCTAGGAGTTTTATCTTTTGTGTTTTAGTTAGGTAGTAAATGAAGTTCTCCCGTTTCCTGGTTTAGAAACAGATGCGTGATTCGAGATGGAGGAGCGAGTTGGTGTAAAACCCTTGCCCATGGAGCCTTGATAGACTCCAAGCTCTCACTTTTAACGCACTTATATGTACGTACGGTGTAACACCATTCATTTTCCGGCCTTACCCTTGAATTTGCGTAATCAATATACTTTTTACTACATATATTCGTATGTAAGAGGCCAGCCATACGTACTGTATTTATTGAATCAAATTGATACTACGGTGCTTGACTGTACAGTGCATGCATATTTATCATAATACGTAAATAATAGGATATATTTAATCTACAGTACGATATCTTTTAGCAGCTTATATGTCATCCATTGCCCGTTCGATCTCTGTTAAATCGAGATCGTCATACTCATCCTCACAACTTGAGGAGTCATGCTCAGAGTCACACGACGATGGCTCTTATAAAGCTTAACAGCATACTCGGCCTCCACTGGTGACAATCCATTGCTGTACGCGTTCATGTACTTGTAGCAATGGCGAGCGTTTCGTCGGATCTCATTGGTCTTAACTCCATTGAGAGCAAGAGGCACCGTAATCTTCAGATTGGCAAATGTGTGGTCACACATTTGCCTTGTCGTCCGTTTGGCGGCTGCCCAATACAATTGTGACGATGTTGAAGTGCATTCCTACGCAACTAACAAAGTGTACTAACAAGATATACTATTATTAATAAACATAAGACATAAGACAAATAACTGACCTAACAAGAATAGATAAAATAGGTCTTGACTTGAGAGAAAGTAAGGACTTCTTCTCTAGGTGCGCAGTGCTAGTTAGATTATAATAATAGTGATAATAAGTCTGAACTGTTTTTATGATAGAGAATAATAATTATATATAACATTAACAACAAAACAATAGAAGATTAAGATCAGTTCAGTATGGGGTGGATTGATGAAGTGAGGTAACTCCCAAGTCGGAACTTCCCGAATCACGTGCTAACCAAGTACCACTGGATTGCTTACATTATATCATTACCAGGTATCCATCATTTAAATTATGATTCTGTACTCGAATTCCATCACCAGGTAGCTTCTTGTGATGCATACTCTGGTCAAAGCCAAAGACTCCGACACATCCTGGATGCAATTCTTCAAATGCAGGCAACATCTGGAGTCCTTCGTGTGCATAAAAGATGCTCTCGTCGTGCACGACAAACACATGACGCTTTTTATCTGGTGGAAGTTCGGGCAAATGCTCAATTGTGTTCAATAAGTTATCGTCAGTATATGTCGCCATGTACTCTCGATATGATTCCATGGCTGCAACAAAAACTTTTCGATAGGCCTGAACATCAGACCTCTCGTTGTGATGAAGCTAATGAACAAGTTTCAATTAATGCATATATACTTTTGATGACAGTAATAACAATGCAATGACAATGACAATAATATCCGTCTCCCTGCAGCAGCTGGACATGCCTAATGAGCAAGACAACAATTATGGTCTGGTGCGTGATGGTCGTGGTGGTGCGTGATGGTCGTTGCTGTCTTGTTCTTCCTCCTCCAAGCTGCTGAAGGGATTTTCCATCTAGTCCTGCGTCACAACAATACAGCAATCCCCATCCATCTGTGCCCTAACCGATCAAGCCCTAGACCCACGGACCTGACCGGCTAGGTTGCAGCCTTGGCAAAGTGCACTCGGGCCTCAGCCCGTTACACTCGTGTCCGTCAAAGTAAACACCTTTCTTAATATCGCTATATCTAAATTTCAGATTCCTGAGCAATCTCCTCCCTGTCGATAAAATTATTGAAGCTCTACCGGAATTGGCGTATTGCGGTAAGATTTCTTGATTAGCAAAATCGACGAATTTCTCCACGCTGCGTTCTGCAAGAGGTAATTTTTATACATAGAAATAGATCTGGTGACGAGCTTCTTCGTAGTAAATGATGCAGCTGACCTTCTTAGACTCTCCATGGTGATTTACAGGAAGCGGTTTACCCTGGCAAATCATTCTTGACCAAAGACGTATCTGTCTGTCTCTGTAATCAGTTGATGTTGCAAAAGTGAGAGCGGCTTTCAAAGATGCACCAATTTTCCCCATCCCATTTTGACGCAGCTTCAAAAAGATCTCAACCGACAACAGTCGCTGAAATTGATACTTGGATCGTCGTTCTTTTGGAACATGTCTAATTTCTTTCCGTATCCATTGGAGCGCCGTGTCTTCTTCGATTTTCTCTTGCTCTCGGCATATATTAAAGGCGGATCTTGATCATCAGAATCCGTTTCTGCAGAAGAAGATTCAAGGACACTTAATACGTCCTCTGTTCGTGTGATTGTCGGCAGCAGTACTTCGCTGTTGGTGTGCACCTTGGAGGTGAATGTTTCCGTGTTACTTTGACCTTTCGATTCTGCAGCTCTTTTCAATAAGATTCGTTTGGTTTCATGGCGATACATTGACATTCTCGACTTTCCAGGATTGCCTTGATATTTAATAGCCTTCTCATCTAGAGGTGTACAGAAGCATTTAGAACAATGATTTCTCTTCATCTGACTGTGTTGCTGTAACATCTTCTCTTATTTCACTAGCGACTGGACTGCGTAAAGCAATATCTTCTTCATCAAATTGTTGGTCGTCGTCGAAATAATCATCGCAATCGACTGGTTCTGTTACGGTGTTCGTGTTCTGTAATATAATGTTATATAAGATTCTATACATTTAGAATGATTTATTTATTTCATACCTCAGTGGACTATCCTGTAGGCTCTTCAGTTGTCACTTGAGTCACTTCAGTTATCACCCCCTTCGCCTCTTCGCCTGACGCTTTGCCAACCTAGCAGCAGTGGCAATTTTTGTGTGCTTCTTTGTGCTTCGCTTTCTTTCCATGATGTTTGTGAATTGCACGTCTTGTATGTTGCAGTGTTGTCTCTGCTGTTTCTGCTTGTTTATCAATTGTTTTATCAATTGATCTCCTGCATTTTCTGATCAAAGCAAATGTATGGTACTACACCTTCTTTTCTTGATTGATGCTGACTATACGCGACCTTTCGATAAAGGCTCCTCATAGTAAAGTTGCCTCTACTTAAAACCATTTTTCTCCGCAAATATTTACGGTTTTTAGAATAAATTGCGTTAATGTGTAAAACAGATACTGATGAATACGTTAACGAAGTTATATTTAAATATCTGATGTGGTGAGGGAGAAATTCGGTTCTGAGTGTGGGTCATAATTCGGCGAATCCGTTGTATGATTTGGTTTGCGCGTACAGTTACAGATCCTCTCGTCTCCATTTCCGACGCATAATCCTACTCAAATATACTGATCCCTTATCGGACCTTTGCTTACAGACTCTATCTCTCAACAATGATGCCGGCGATTCGGCAAAGGACCATCTCCGCTTCCTCGAGCCGATGACGCGGCCACATATCTGGCTGATGTGAACCTCTTATATAGATAGGCCATTGAAACTGTGAAGTCTTAATCCATTTTACTGGCAATGCACCAAACTAGAGTATCATGAATTAAATTTATAGAAATACTAAGTCTTGCAATAATTGTTCGCTTGAGAAGTCATGAGTTTTCAAGAAGGCATTGGTCGGCCTTTAGGTGAGTCTATCTAATTCTGAATCGAGAGAATTGATATTAATAATGACAGGTTTGTTGGAACTATATTATCTTTCAACATGGCGATTAAATTTTAATCAATCAGTAACTCAATGGATTGAATATGATGATCCAAGTATATTGACTCGTGATCATTTATATGGAGCATTACAATCATTAATTAATCGGTTCCCAGCATTAAGTGTTGTTGTTCCAAATCCAAGTGAGAACAATCCAGAATTTAAATTACTGTCTACAATTGATTTAGATCGTGTGGTTGAGTTCAAAGATGCTCTCGAGGGAGTATCATGGGGTGAAGCTGTTTCAACTGTTGTACAGGAACAATGCTTTAATATATTCGATCTTAACGATACAAGCGTTCCATTATGGAAGATTGTTGTTTTGAATCATAAAGTTGCTGTGTTTGGATTTAGTCACGTTCCATTTGATGGTACGTCTGGAGCAATTTTTATTCGAGAACTTAATTCGGAACTAGGTAATCAAATTGAATCCAAATCAACAGACTCAGTACCTTTAATCGCAACTGTTGGTAAATTCGATAAATTACAAGAACCATTTGAACAAGCAGTAAAATTCTTTCCACCATTACCTCAAGCACTTGTAATGTTATTTAAAGAACTTGGACCAAAATGGTTAGTAGGTGGACTTGATAGATTTCCACAAGGTGATTGGATGCCAATGAGGAAGAAAGAATTAAAAGATATTAAAATTCGAATGCATACATTTAATGCAGATGGAATTAGCTGTTTATTGAATAAATGTCGTGAACATAAAGTAACTTTGACGGCTGCTGTTCATACTATTATGATTGAAGCGTTATCTGAAGTGTATAGTGATGCGCCTGGATTTACTTCATCTATTCCAATTGATGGACGTAAATTTGCATTACCAGGACATGAAGCAATGACTAAGGAATTAGGTGCATATGTATCAACATATGACGGACCTCAATTCCGTATTTCACCCCGTGAGGAGACCAATAAGATAGAATTACCATGGAATATTGTTGAAGTGTATGGTGCTAAGTTAAAGAAAGGAATTACTCCGGAAACGGTTTATTTCATTAGTTTACTTCGCTTTGTTGCAAATGATATGGATAAATTCATGTTAGATAAACTTGAAAAACCAGTTGATCGTGCGTTTGAGATTACTAATGTTGGTGCACTTGAATTGAAAGGATGCGCAGCAAACAAAGCAGTCACAGTTGGATTTGGACAAAGTCATGGTATTGCTAATCCAGCATATAAATTGCATTTAACAGGAATTAAAGGTGGAAATGTTTCTGCAGTATTAACATACGCGACTGATTTAGTTGGTGATAATGGAGATAAAGTGTGGGACACGCTCGTTCGTATCTTAGGAGATTCGTGTGTTTAGGAATGCATGCCCTCACGCACTAGAGTGCGGTATAGAGATTAAATGTAATGTGTAATTGATTGATTAGTTTTAAAAATAGATTTTTTGTTTGGACTGAACTCGATAGAAGCGTGAGAAAGAGTGCATGGAATATACATGGAAGATTCGTGGAATTTGGAATGAAAAGGTTGCATCATCAGCGATAGGGAAATTAAAATTGCATGGAGTTCAACAGTCAGTCAGTTATCGTCGACGCGTATCGTCGGACGCGTCGTTGATCTACGAGTACGAGTGCCCTCCCCCAAAGTCCAAATTTACTTAAGCTTCTTTTGCATTACGCACGCCTAAATCACTACTGCAATATTCTAATATCTCTTCGATAGAGCGACAGTTGATCGACGATCTCTAGACCAATTGGCAAATGCAAGCGAGTCCGGCAAGCCCTTGCAGTGTTTGTGGAAATTGTGCGACGAGGCTACGAAACTCAATTGCTGTGGAACATGCGTGGAAGGTTTCACAACGCGGCGCTAGAACGCGGCGCAGCTGTTTTCTTTTTCTCCGCGCCAATCTTCAGTTCAGGCACGGCGCCAGGCACGTGCTGCTGGTGTACTGTAACTCGATTATCTTCGACGCCGAGCCCGAGCCGAACAACGGAACAAGCTTGCTTGTTATCCAAACATCCAGGCCACGAGCTGCAGTTACGCTCATGTAGAATGTGATCCACGATTTCCGCTATGTGACTTTGCTGAACGCTGTAGGCCGGCTGGACCGGCTGGAGAGACGTGGCCAATTAAGGCGCAAGATGTCGAGACCGTGCCGGACTTCGGCGGTTATGGCGTCAATTTCGAATTGATCGATCCGTTGGTCGATCGATCAGTGTCAGAGTGCACTTGCATCGCCGTTGGCACCTTATATTACTGCATGTATATACTGTAGCTGCTGAGGCTGTCCCCAGGTCGATTATGGATCTGGTCATCTGAGCTCAATGCTGTACTCTGATCGTGCAGCGAATCGACATCGGCCTCAAGCCGGCAGCCAGATCCTGCTTTTATACTTCCACTGTACTTCCAGGATCATCGAAATTGCGACGAACTGCGACTGCGACGTCACCGCGGCAATACCTGACGCGTCCAAAGATCCCCACGCGGCTCATACAGGGCCCATGCAGCTGCTCAACCTGCAGCTGCAAACTGTAAACTGTGACCGTGCACGTCCACGGCGGCCAAATCCAACACCGACGCGTCGTCGATTCAGCGCCCATGCGCCCTGGACCCGCGCTCAATCCCCCGCCATTTGGCGATTGAATTCCAATCAAATTGCCCCGCCGACATGCCGACGCGCCGTGCGGTTACAGCACGTTGCTGCATCTCTGCTGAAGTGGCTGAGTCTGAGTCAGGGCGTCCACAACTTCAAAGGCGCGATTGGGGCCGATCAATTAAGTTGATGCCATCCAGGCACGGTGGTTTGTCATTTGGTCATTTGGTGCCGCTTGAAAGTACGGTGGTGCCCTTCGTTCATGTTTCAAAATCTGTGCGTGGATTCGGTGCAGATCGACCAGTCCAAACATCGCACTGCTATATATTGTGCCTGATATCCCTCGCTCGGTCGTCTCTTGATCTTGCTTGTTCAACACACTTCTCAGATCAAATCAATCCAAATCGCTACATTCTTATCAATTGATTAACAATGGCTTACGGAGACGACGACAACAACAGTATGTATTCCGCAATTGCTTTGGTTGTTGTAGGTAATCAATAACTAACATTCGATTTACTCAAGGCTACGGCAACGACTCCTACGGTAACAGCCGTGACAACGACTCTTACGGCTCCAGTGATCGTTCAGGATCTGATTCATACGGAAACGATAACTCGGACTCCTATGGATCTTCCAACAAGTCGTCCTACGGCAACGACAACGATGACTCGTACGGCTCATCCAACAAGTCTTCATATGGCAGCAACGACAACGATGACTCCTATGGATCATCCAACAAGTCCTCATACGGCAGCAATGACAACGACGACTCGTATGGATCATCCAAGAAATCTTCTTACGGAAGCAATGACAACGACGACTCATACGGGTCATCTAACAAGTCTTCATCCGGCAACAACGATGACGATAACTCATACGGTTCCTCTAAGACTTCATCATACGGAAGCAGCAACGATGACGACTCATACGGTTCCTCCAAGAAGTCCTCATATGGCAGCAATGACAATGATGACTCTTACGGGTCCTCCAAAAAGTCTTCATACGGAAACGACAATGACGACTCCTACGGATCTTCTAAGACTTCTTCATACGGCAGCAGTACCAACGACGATGACTCTTATGGCTCATCCAAGAAGTCGTCATATGGCAGCAACGACAATGATGATCCATATGGTTCCTCCGACAAGTCTTCGTACGGTAGCAGTAACAACGATGATTCTTATGGATCTTCCAAGAAGTCTTCGTACGGAAGCAACGACGATGACTCTTATGGATCGTCAAATAAGTCTTCATACGGAAACGACAATGATGACTCTTACGGGTCCTCCAAAAAGTCTTCATACGGAAACGACAATGACGACTCCTACGGATCTTCCAACAAGTCTTCATACGGCAATGACAACGACGACTCCTATGGATCTTCCAACAAGTCTTCATACGGTGACAATGACAACTCATATGGCCGTAGCAACGATGACGATGATAACAAGAAGAGCAGCGGTGGAATGTTTGGAAAGATTTCAAGCGCTGTTAAGGGATTAAACCTTGATGATTAAGTTTGATGAGATTTCAGGGTATCAAATTTGGTGTTTGTTATTTTTTATTTTGCTGGTTAGGTATTTATTATATGTAAAATTAAATGAACATATATTTTGAATTATCTTTTGAGTTGTCCTGTAGTTATGTAGAATGAAAGTGTGGATGGAATGCGTAGAGTTGAAAATTGAATCGAGGATTGAGCGGCTCATATTGATGGGGCGTCGTGAGCACTCATCGGAGGTCAGGCATGATTGCTCAGCCAACCAACTACTTCAATCGACAGTGCGCTATTCGCATTCTAAATCTTTTCGCATACATCACTAATCAGTAGCACAATTTGACAATTAACACAATGGCGCACGCTATAATCTTTGGCGCATCAGGAATCTCAGGCTGGTCCCTAGTGAATCAAATAACGCAATACCCCACACCCGCTACATTTTCACGAATAACAGGCGTAACAAATCGAGTTATAGCACCAGCTGAATATTTCATAAATAATGAGAATAATGATGACAATAGAGTTCAACTTGTTAATGGAATTGATTTAACAGAAAATGTGGAGGAGATTATAGAGTTGATTAGGATGAAGGTTGATGAGTGTGAGAGTATATCGCATCTGTTTTTGATGGGTATGTATTATTTATGGTTATTATGATTAATTGGTTTGAATACTAATAGTCTATTTTTTAGCATATATTGAAAAGGAAGATTACCCTTCGTTGGCTGAACTTAATACAAGAATGTTCGGAAATGCTGTCCAAGCAATTGAAGCAGTCTCACCTGTTCTTGAACGAGTTATCTTTCAGACAGGTGGTAAAGCGTATGTCTTCATTAACACTTCATAAATAATGCATTATACCTAACAATTAATAAACTACAGATATGGCGTCGAATTTCCCGAAGTAAAGCATACACCACCATATCATGAATTAATGCCACGAATTCCATCACCAGAAGGCGATAATATATTTTATTATTCACAATATGATTCAATTAAATCACTCTCAATTAATAAGAAATGGACATTTGCAGAAATTCGTCCGGATGCAATTATAGGTTTTGTTCCAGGTTCAAACGCAATGAATCTTGCTCAAGGGATCGCGTTATATTTATCTTTATATAGAGCTGTTAAAGGAGAAGGTGCAATTGTAATGTTTCCTGGTTCGGAAAAAGCGTATACGGCTAAACATACAGATACATTTCAAGATATTCTTGCGCATTTAGAAATATATGTTGCGGTGAATCCAGATAAATGTCCAAATGGATCAATATACAATGCAGCAGATGGATCAGTTGTTTCATGGTCTGATCTATGGTCTAGTCTTTGTGAATATTTTGGGTTAAAAGCAGGAGAACCATCAAGTGTGGGTATTTCAATTTCACAATTTATTAAAGAAAATTTAGCTAAATGGCATGAAGAAATTGTTCCGAAATATAAATTAAAAGGAACACAAATGGATACTCAAGGATGGGGGTTTGTGGAATTTGTTTTGAAAATGGAATTCGATAGACAATATGATTTGTCTTCTTTGAAAAGAATTGGCTTTATGGAATCTATTGAAACCGTTAATGGGTATTTTACGACTTTTGATAGGATGAGAAAGGCAAGGTTTATTCCAACGTTTTAAGCGTTGGCTGGTTTGGATAGCATTATACTGGAGAACATGAATTGCATTTACGGTACTTAAAACAAAATAAGTAAAAAAATCAACAAAATCACATCTTGATAAAAACAGGCATCGAGTCAATAGGACAAGCGACATCATAACTCTTGCCACCGACATACTCTTTCGAAGTTTCAGCATGTTTCCAAATAGTATTGACAGGGAAATAAACCATTCTTGAAAATTGACCAGGATATAAAACCGGTGCGACTAAATATTTATATCCGTACATGTATTGATCCTCAGTTTCCCAGCATTGTATATCTTTAGGAAATTCAAAAAACATTGTTCGGATTACCGGTGTTCCTCGTTCATGTGCAATAACCATTAATTCTCTTGTATAATTTCTTAGACTTTCTCTGATATTCAAATATTTCTTGCAAATTTCATATACTTCTTCTCCATATGACCATACTTCATTATCCGCTCCAGAAACACAATTGGCTCCTCCAGTTGTTCCGACTTGTGGCTGATCAGGAAATCTATACCCATGAAGTCGCATAACAGGACAATAAGCACCCCATTGAAACCAGCGAACTAATAATTCACGAAATCCATCATCAGTTGGATCACCGCCATGAAATCCACCAATATCAGTTGTCCACCATGGAATACCTGCGATACCCATATTAAGTCCTGCAGCAAGTTGATCACGTAATGATGGCCATGAAGATGCAATATCACCTGACCAAACTAATGCGCCATATTTTTGACTTCCGGCCCATGCACATCGAAGTAAATTAACAACATTCTCTTGACCTTCTTCAACCATTCCTTCATAGAAAGCACGAGCATATTCACGTGGGTAAATATTTCCAACTTGTAAATTACTCCCCAAGAAATATCGATAATTATCAAAATCATACGCAGTATATTCAGGTTCAGCTTCATCAAGCCAAAAGATTTTAATACCCTTAGAATAATAATTTTTCTTTGCTTTACTCCACACGTATTTCTGAGCATCAGGATTTGTAGCATCGAAATTAATTGTATTTCCTTGATAATCCATTGAAACACGGAATCCACGATCAGTACGAATCATATATCCCTTCTCCTTCATTTCATTAAAGTTCTCGCTTCTATAGTCAACTGTTGGCCAAATTGATACCATTAATTCAATTCCTAATTCTTGAAGCTCTGAAATCATTGCCTCTGGATCTGGCCAATATGTTGGATCAAATTTCCATTCACCTTGAAGCGGCCAATGAAAGAAATCAATAACAATTAAATCGATTGGCAATTGACGTTTTTTATATTCACGAGCAACCGCGAGTAACTCATCTTGGGTTTGATAACGTAATTTGCATTGCCAAAATCCAAGTCCAAATTCAGGCATCATTGGCACCTTGCCTGTAACATTTGCATAAGCTTCAACAATTTCACATGGAGAATCACCAGCAACAATCCAATAATCCAGAACTTTTGTCGAAAGCGCTTCGAAACTCATAACATTCTTTCCAAACACGGCACGACCAACTCCAGGATTATTCCATAACATTCCATATCCAAGTGATGATAATGCAAACGGAACACTTGCTTGTGAATTACGTTGCGCAAGTTCAATATCAGCTCCTTTGATGTCAAGATATGGTTGTTGATATTGGCCCATTCCATAGATTTTCTCTTTAGGATCAAGTGACTCGAGACGTAATGTAAGATGATAATCACCACCGGGAATTGGCTTGAATTCACGAGCATCAACAATCAAAGCTGAGCATTTTGGATCTTGAACATCATTACGATTACGTGCATATTCTTCAAGAAGTAATTTTCCATTAGAATCACGCATCGTAATCTTTCCGCGAGGTGTAATATGAGCAGTAATCTTTCCATTTGTAATTGAACCACCATCAGAGCTAATATTAACTGAAACATTAACCTGGCTAGATTTTGTCATCTCGGGTGAAAGTGGATTAAGTGCCCAATCATTAGATGGAAAGTCATGAAGAAGTTTGGTTGCTCGAACACGAAATGCATTAGGTCCCCATGGCTCAATAAGAACATCTTCAGCATCCCAGTGGTACTTGATTCCACCTCCTTCAACTGTCAACATCTTGAATAATGATAACTATGAGTGCGGTGATGAGCTGGGGAAGTATCATCTTGTAGACGAACTGCGGGAGCGACGGCGGCATCTTTATATCGAGACAAGAGCGTGGGGTGCTTGAAAGATTCAAAAGGAAATTGAAGCGGAATTTCAAGCGGGAACTCATTTCAGCGTAGTCTTGGTGATGCTGGTTAAGAATGGCCATCATCGAATGTGGGATTGTGTCAGTATGTATTAGTTGCTTGCATAAGCATCTTGACAAGACAACAGCTCAATGAGCAGCCGAACAACGCTTATTGCTCTCACTGTAGCCAATCATAAGGGCATAAGTAATTGCATTTAATGTATCAGTACATTTTATTCGGTAGCATCGCCGATGTCCTCCAGTGAAATAGGAGGCGGTGTGTACATGCGTGGCACTGGATCTTAAATACTGAACACGATTCTCCGCTCGGATTCCCGCGATTTGCGGGGAGTGGGAACCTCCCCGATTAGGAACTGACACCCTTGCTGATACAATATAAGCTTGTTGTACCGTTCTCATCGCAAGCGCGCGCAAGCGCGCAGGCGGGATTTGGAGCCGCCGCAGGATTTCGTTGTGGAAAGTGGCGTGGGGTAAAACGGAAACCAACCCCCGTGAAAATTGGCAGCGAGTCTCAGAGTCTGCATCGGAGTCAGGGAGCCGCTCTCGTCTTTCGGTAAGCGATGTCCCGATTGATGACGAAGTTGAGATGTGTACGTGCAGGCGGTATAATGTACAGTATTTCTAGACGCGCGGAGAAAAATTTGCAAATGTCAGAGTGATGAGTGGTGTTGTGTTTAATTTGTCGTATATACTGTAGTTGTTCAGTTGTTCGGGAGGGAGAAACTGGGAAGCAGCGATGGCGCTTCGTAGCGAGTTGTTTTGCAGAAGAGTTTCAGAATCTCCGAATTTGTCTCCTAATGTGTAGCAATACGACTTTGAGCTTTGAAATGCTGAAACTTCGGCTTAGGAAAAAACGACAGAGACATAAGCCTCTACTGTCTCTCATATGCATCAACTATTGCACTCCTCTATATATAGTGGTAAAGAAACGAAATGGGTACTGAAATGATTAGAGAAATAGGCTTGAATCCCGTGCAGTAATGACGACGGAGACTTCTTGTAATTAATTACGTATATGTTAGAGCGCATGAGCCAATACGAATCGCCTCATCGTGAGAAGTGTTTGATCGCCGGACGCCACTCGGTATCTTTGTTGATAGAGGCCAGGCAGAACAGCTCTTGGATGCGCGACTGGGCTCCCTGCAATAAAAAGCTTTTTGTAGATATAATGCGTTGGCTTGTATGTGTAGTTAAAGGCCTACAATACTTCATTTTTCAAAGATACTGTAGAGCTCGGTAGTAGTTTTGGGGATCCGGATATGCAAGAATGTGCCTTTTCACATGCAGGCATGCACACGTGTGCAGGCATTTGGAGGACACGCGAAGTATACGATAAAGGAGCATCTTCGGAGACACTTGGTCCGACGACGAGTACAACGGCATGCGCATCTGCAAACCACAGAATATACTATACATACAACAGCTCTTTTGAGCTCCCGAAAGCAGCGCAAATGAAAGAAAGGCTCTTGGAAGGACAGTGAACGCGAGAGCGGCGCGGCGGTCCGCGAGGACGCAGCGCGGGGCTGAGCCGGCGGAAGCGGCCCAGTTGGGCGTCGAAAGAGGCCCGGGCTTTCCGGCGTTCGGCGACTGCTGAGTCAGAAGTTATGTGAGTGGGTGACGGTAGGGTTTTTCCGGCCGGGGGTGCGGTATAATACGTTGCGAATCAGAGAGCTGCGGTATTGCGGAGGAATTAATATTTAATTGCGGCCGGGAATGTCACTGCGGTATAATTGGGGATATCGATCGAAGCAGCGGTTCTGCGGTGGCGCCACGACCCACGGCCGCGTTGGGAAGTCGAATACCGGCTGCGATAAGATGAAGATATAGTACGCGCTCCCACGATGCCCGTCGGTCTCGATTATAGACGCGATTCAGGCGACTTGCTTACTGACTATATATATTGACTGTTGCGCGCTGTGCTGAGGCGAGCTCGCTGCCTGCGCCGGATGCTGCCGTCGGCACTGCGCGGGGAGGGCGCCCACGCGGGGCTGGTGGGGGTCCGGCGGGGCGACCGCAGCGGAATCGCTCCATAGCGCAGCGGTGGCCGCGCCTGGCTGAGCCGAGCCGGAGCCGG